>VZTJ01005902.1:890419-935892 GCA_013397795.1 Orthonyx spaldingii
TTTTTTTAATGTTGTTTAGTTTGTTTTGGTTTTTGGGGTTTTTTTTTTGTTTTGGGTAGGACAGTTAATTTTTTGTTATATTCTCGGTGGATTTTGTTTAAATGAGCCACTAACTTTGCAAAGATCTGTTTGCCTTGCTCTTCTGAAATAATTAATTACAATTCTTGTAAGAACTTCAGTAGCTACTATTTTCCAGTTACTTAAGTTAAACCTCCTTGCAGCCTGATAATTTAGACAGTGAAGGAACTTTTAATTCTCTGCAAACAGCTTTGGACAACCAACAAAATAAAACTCAACCCCATTCCTTTACACAAGCAAAGTCCTTACAGTGAAGAAGCAACATTTTATTCCTACGGTATGCCATTAATATTTCAATTGGTGAGCAGTCCTTTCAATCTGAGTAGTTTTGACACAATTGCAAGTGTATACAAGATATAAAAGGAATATAAGGGCTGCCATCTTATTCAGAGGGCAGTTCTTACAGCTCTTGAGTACACTGGTGACATTTTGCTAGGACTGCCATCTGCTTGACAGGAGAACACAGCTCTAAGGGTGGTCTTTCAGAAAATGTCCTTCTTGGAAGCAAAATACAAAATATAGAGATATTTCCCCCCACTGCCTTTATTATGTCAGTCTTGCTGATATTATTATATGTAACTATATTGCAATTTAATAATGTGGTACCAGTTGTACAGGAATATACAGATTATTTTATGCAGTATTATTACCATTATCACCATTGTTTTCTTCTGCTCTTTTACCTTGTTAATTTCTCCTCTCTGTTCCACACTTCTCAAAACAACTGGATAAACAAACATTAGGTAAAATTTTACTCTATTTCATCTCATTTTATCCCATGGTGCTCCACGTCTGTTTTCTCTTAGGTCACATCTAATAGTGGGATCTCAAAAGTGCATTGTTTCAGTGAGGGATGTGCAGCACTTGGTGTGTGTTTCAAAATAATCCATCTGTTGAGAACATACCCTGTGTCTGAAGCTGAGGTGTAAAGTGGCTCTGACTTTTGTACACAGATGGAAGAGCTAAGCCTCACTTCCAGTTGCTGGATCTTGATTTGAAACTAATCATATTTGCTTTCTTATAAAAATGAAAATAAATAAGTAAAGCCCCCCAAACCAAACTAAGCTATAACCCCTCCCCCCAAATCTTACAGAAACAGTTGGATTGAGGGAGTTCCAGGTATGCACATATTATTATAATAGTGTGGATTCTGCTTTGGTTTTTAAAGCCAACAGAAATATATAGGAATTGTAATTTTTTTTTCAGGAATTGATATTATTCTTAATTTTCTTCATTGATTGATGGAATTAGTATATTTCTAGTCACACACTGCTAGTCCATGTAACTGGTCCCCAGTTAAAGTGGCTCCTAGGCTGTATTACTTACAGTAATATATTTTTCATAAATGAGGTAGACTTTTGTGCTAACATATGAGCCTTTGAATTCTAAAGTAATTTTGCTTTCCAAGCTTATGAGTGGTGAAACTCTTTCTTTTCTCAGCTATAATGCTCTTAAATTCTCCAGTCATTTGGAAGAAAAGGAAACAATTTCTTAGAGAGGAGCTAAAATGAGTCAAGCAGTTGAAAGAGTTGTGATTTACTGCTCTAATGTCAGTCTTACCCATTTCCACCTTGAAATTTTTGTCTTAATTATAGGTCTTCATAAAGCTAATAGCTTGCAACTGGTTGTGCAACAGCTTTATTTTCCTACATGTGTATTTAAAGCTAAACTTTAACACAGCTGACATATACCCAATTAAAACAGTATACAGAAGTTAGCTTGCCCTGTTAAAGTTTTTCCTGTAATGAAGCATTTGACAGGAGCTCCAAAGGAGTTGTACATACAGGCATCAAGAGCCAATTTAGAAAAGAAACTGAAATGAATTAACTGCCTAAATTTCCTTAGAGGTGAATGAAATTTTAACCTTTCTTTTGGTGCATACAGAGTTTGCCTTATCTCGCTAACCACTAGCTATGTGAATAAAGACTTATTTTGAGGAAGAACTCTTAAAAAATTTTTCTGTGTCTCTGAGAATACCACTACTAAATTATAGCACTCTAAATCTTGGAGTTGTGAAATACAATTTAGTCTTAAGTGACTCCCTTTATAAGGTAGATTATATTATTTGAATATGTCCAAAATACCTGGACTTGCATTTACAGTGCTCTGCTGTCAAAAAACAGTTATGAATCCAATACAAACAGGGAATTATGGGAAATAATTTTCATTTAAAAAGCATTAATAGCATTTTCCTAACTGCAGTGCCACTGATGAAATTTCAAATATAGATTAATGGACACAAAAATAAAGACAAAAGCAACAGGAAACAATCAACATGAAGAAATGTATATCTGTGCTCTGTGCTAGTAATAAAAATAATTTTGAGTGTAACATTGCATTTTATGTGCCATCTGAACCATCTCACTCTATTTATATGCCTGTAATTTAGCCTAACTTGTATTTTCTGCATTCATTAATATGAAAAGAACCCAGTGAATGAGTACCTATTATATGCAAGATCTATGGCCTGGGGACAATTTTATTTTACTCATAAATTTTAATATCCATACTCTACTACAGTAAAAATAATGAGCCTATAGTGGTTTTGTCCATCATTACAGAGAACTTTTTTAAAAGCTGTAAAAGGGAATTGTGACTGATTGGAATTGACCCACGAATCTGAAACTACGTTTTCCTCTTTTCTTTTTCCCCCCATTTTGTCAAATGCAAAACAGCCTTTGGCCTGTGTCATCTTACATCTGGCAATAAGAATGATTTTGCTTTTTTCCATTATGCAGAATTTCTCAGTAGCTTGTTATAAAAAAGGCTACACCATTTTTTCCCCCCCTTGAGCAGAAAAGTATGATTTTGGTTTTGCTCTTAAATGAAATATTGGAATTTTTAACTTATCTTTGATAATATATTCCATTAAAAATCACATTCTTAGACTAATTAGCAATTAGAATAATTCTTGATGGATTTTGGTACATTTTTTTGCCAAATCACCTTAGACGCCTTTAAAAAATCAAAATCATAACTTTCTAATGATCGCTAGATGTAGAAGATAATTATGGCTTTAAGGTGTACCCAATCCACATAAATCCATTTATGCAAGATTCAGTGGGAGTCTGCAACCACAAGAACTCAGTAGCTCAGACTCTGCAGAGTCTGTGGGATCATCTGCTGATAGTCTGTTCAACACCAGATAAACACAGGCACGCAAAGCTGCCTCCCCAAGGGGGAGACCTGTGCTGGTCTAAATGAAAACAATCCATGAGTGCAGCTATCAGACCTCCAAAAATAGTTTTGTTTATATCAATGCTGACAACGTGGCTCCCTAGCTTTGAAACTCTGTTTATGCTCTATTTCATATTTTTAGAAAAAATTCAGGCTCAAGCTGTAATGAACATAATGCTCAGATTGTGGATGTAAACTCTTAATTGCACAAGTCATTAATTTTTTTACTTGTGTTTCAAACAATGTATAAAAAAAAGATGATTTGAAAGTAGAAGATGGATCAGGAAAAGCACTTTCAAACTTTTTCAAAATTAAATGTGATTTTTCTTATAAGTGGCATAGAATAAATCCCTATGTTACAGGTTATGTAAGTTTACCTTGCAGAAGGATGGTATTTTGCCTGCTAAATGCTCCTGTAATGATTCACAAATCTTGCTTTACTATTTTATATAGACTTTCAAGATTAATGTTGCCTTCCAACCTAAATTTTGATCTCTAGAATTATATATGTTTCTGGTTTTTTTATTGTATCAAATTCAAAGCATTAATTTCTTCTGCCATGCCATGAGACATCTGTCTGAGAGATGAGGATAATCCAAAAAACATATGAACCTCTGTCATTGAATCTCAAATATTTTTGTCCTTAAAGTTTGGCCTTTCTTTCTTTCTAGTCTGCTTTTTAAAGTTGTGGCAATACTTTCTGCTCAGCAGTTCTTTGAGCAACATATGAAGCCCAAAGAGGAAAGGTAAAGAGACTTCAGGCTGGTGCCTGTTGAGACCATACACACTCTCTTCCTGGGCTTCCTCAGGCAATTACCCTTCACTAGTACAAGTTATTTTAGAAGAAATATTGACTTTATTTACAGTCAAGCTTCCTTTTTCATTCAAATGGTGTAGACGATCTTTATTTTTAATCTCACTGTACATGCTCTGACCTTGGTGTTACCTTTTTTGATTCCTGAAGTCACAGTCATGGTTGAACTCTGTCCCACAGATTCTCCCACCCCTTGCCACGGCTCTTAAGTGCCAGAGGTTTCCTTCTTGTGTTTCCCAGTGCCAGATCCCATCTAACAGTGGAAACAGTCTTGCATCAGTGGGCAGGCAGGCTGCTGAGGGTCTGAGACAGAGAACACTTCACAGTGTCACACTCTAAAAGTTTGCCCCTAAGCCTTGTACTTGAAACAAAGACATTGTTCTGACGGTGTCTCAGATTTTGATGTGCCTGCACTTTCCTAACCCATCTGTGCAGCACTTCTCACCCTAATTGACATGTTCCTTCCTGGTCACCTACTGCTGCTGCTTTTTGTCATGACTCATACAACCAGCAGCTGCTGCCACTCTTCTTTGTTCTTAGTTTTTGCCAAGGTCACTTTCTGTGGACAGGCATTCCTGCATCTGCTCTGTCAGTGCCCCTGGTTTGGTGCTCAGACACCTCTTTTCTGTCTTGTTTCATCACCAGTTTCTTTTCTGTGAAGGGAAAATAATGATCAGAATTCTGGTATAGTAAGTGTTGAATCTAGTTCTGTAAGCATCAGTCAGGATTGGAAAAAACCAATTATCTCTTTATGAGTGACAAGGGCCACTTGTTTAACATTTGTAATTATTCATTTTAATAACGAAGATGATTAGTTAATGTTATATGGGTCACATTTTGTGGTACATTAGATTAAATTACAAAAAATTCATAACTGACATATGATCCCCAAATGATACTAAGGTATTCTGTTTGCAAACCCTTCCCTCCCCAGACTATCTCATATTTGCTAAAATATCACAGTAATTTTCTTAATTCTCATTTCCCACTTGAAAGCAACTTAGGATTCTGATTTTACTTTATTTTCTTGAGATGTTTATTTTTTGAAGGGAACTTTAATTTGTGTCAAATTCTTAAACTTTATTATGTATTGCAGTCAGTAATTGGAAGTTTGAGGTTTAAATTGGTAGTCACATTTCTTTGATTTCTTTCCTCTCTGCACTTTCACTTTTAGTAAAACTTCTCTTGCCAGTGGAGATGCTTAAGTTTAGAATAAACACCCCTCAATTACATAAGAAACTGAAAAAGATTATTAAACTCTGTCAAAACATGATCTTAAATTTGATCTTTTTTACTGGTTTTTTTGCGGGGTGGGGCACATTACACTTTATGCTTGTAAATAGAGTCAAACTAAAACATTGAAATTTTTGATTTCTAAAGCTTGAGTTCAAACCTATCAAAAATATTACAACTTTTATGAAACATCCTGAAATGAAAAGTATTTCTTTTTATAAACTCCACGAGTATTTGTTTCAGCAAGTTGATTGTTTAAATGAATAATATTAATAGTAAAAAAGCTACTAAGTTCTCAGCTGAGGTTTACAGGGGTGCTTTTTGAGGCGAGTCTTTCTTTTAGCTAAAGCTTCCTAACTGGCCATTTAGTTGGTGCAATGATGCTTATGGGACATTGATTTATGCTGTTTCATCGAGGGTGGAAAAAAACCAACTCAAAACAAACCGGAAAAAAGCCAGCCATTCTGTTGCTGAAGGTGAACAATAATAAATGCATGTGTGTTTTGGGTTGGAACAGTACAGACCACTGGAGCAGTCAGTATTAGACAGTTCAGAGGCCTTAGCAGCAGCTGTGCTGTTTGTAAAAGTGCACTATATTCTTTCCAGAGCAATCTGTTAATTCTAACAACTGCTGGGGCTATTGTAAATTTTGTCTTTCAGGTCCTGTGAAAAATCCCTAGACCAGGTATTACAAAAGCTGTAGATGGATGTCATTAAATAGCATTCATTTTATGGAATCTTTGTTAAAGGTATTATTTCTGTTTTCATACTACAATACTTTAGCTCCTGGTTACAATATTAGTTCCTAGGGAAAGTTTTATGATAGGTGGTACTGCACAGAAGGATGCAGGAGATCTAAGCGGAAGAGGAATGCAATCAAATTTTTCTCTTAATCCTGCTCCCCATGATTATGAGAAAGAGAATGTGGCCAGGCATTGCTGCTTTCTGATGCCCTGCACTTTTCAGGGGCAAAAATACAGGGACTATGGGCAGTCTTTGGCAGTAAAATTGATGGCTGAAGAAATAATGTTCTTCTGCTCACCATGTGTTGCTCCTCTCTGCCTCCTTAAGGAAAGGGAAATACTGGACTGGATTCTGAAGTTTGTGACCAGTGTCTTGTGAGCCTTCGCTTGGAGACTGAGGACTGAATAGGCCCCCAGCTCTGTCCTGGGGTAGGAGTTTGTGCTCCCTGTGGTTCAGATGGCAAAAGGTCGGGAGTGACAGAAGGACTGCCATGCAAGTCCCAGCCTTGAGACAGTACCCTGTTCCCTGGGAGGCCCTGGTACCTGCTCACTTAGATAGTTTGATTGCAGGTCTTCATTTTGATGCAGTGGGTTTTGTGGTTTGCTAATTTGTAGCCAAGTACAGGGAAGTGATAGTGGGCAGAAAAGGAGTTTTAATGAGATTACACTCAGTCTTGGACATAAATTTGATTATTGATTTTTGGAAATTACTACTAAACATTAAAATATTTTCTGTTTTAAATAGCCATTTGATTTCCAGAAGAGAGTTCAATAGGTCAGATGCTCAGTAACAGAAAAACTTCTTGTACCATTTATAACATAGCGATTTTTCTCTTTGCTGCTGTTGGCTACAGACACAGTCGAGTGATCATTGTGCTCTTTTGAGAGGATTTTAATGTTACATTTGAATTACGTTACATAACATTCAATGCAAAACTGCAACGAAAGGCAATGCTTTCATACACTGAATATTTTTCTCTAATGACTGCTTTTACAGAGAATTTGGCTGCTTTCTGACAAGGATGTGCCATGTTGCTGCTGCCATTGATGCTTTTGGAGTGGAGTTTTTTATGTTAAATTAACAAAAACAGTAGGAGTTTACTATTTGTTTGCAGTAGGGCTAGAGTTTCTCTCTTGACGTTGCAATTTTGCCTCAGTTAGTGTCACCAGTCCTTCAAGAATATCTGTTCTTCTCTGATTTCCCTCCTAAGGGCAATTCTGCCAGTGAAATAATTGGAATTCTAGACTGTATTTCAGGTGTCATTTATAACTATAAATTGTACAAAAGATGCAAGTTGTCAGATTCCTCTTGTGAACTGTTGTAGTGGTTTGATTCTTTTATCCTCGACTGTCATAAAAGTTTGTTTCCTCTCTTACTTCATTTTAGTATGCTGCTGGCAGACACGCCAACATGCATTTTAAACAGTCCTTTAAGATCAGGAAGAATACTCCAATACACCCAATGTGGATCAATACAAGCTTTTAGTGGCGATGTACAAACCAGATGTTTGGAAGTTACAGCTCTCACTTCTACTCAGTCTCTAACAGTGTGTAGTAAACAAGGTTTTTGTCTTTCAGGTTAATATGAGTTATGCTCACACAAAATAGGTAAAAGAATATTAGAACGGTGTAGATCCAAATTAGCAGAGCTGTTTTTCTGCTGCAGATTTAGTGCTATTTGAAGCTTCCAAAGTGCATTATTAAAAGCACCTTAGAATTACTCTCAGGCAGTTAAATAACATTTAATTGCAAACATTTTTGTAACTGAACCTGTGCAGGTACAAAGACTTTTAATGAGTGTGTACAAGACCTTTTCATTGATTCATTGATTTAAATACTTTTGCTTTATGCAGCCTGAATCATACACCTGCCCTAGTCCTTTACAACTACTGTAATAAAAATCTCTACTATTTTATATTTTTAATGGTTTGTTTTCACTTTCTCCCCTCTTTAACTTTTTCATGTATTTTTTTATAGGGTCTCCTTTCCCTGGCTTCTGGTATTTTAGTACACTTTTCATAAGGTAGTCATAAAGCTATTTATTTTCCTGGGTCTTCAATAAAAGCAGGCAGCAGCAGATCGGTCTCCTTTAGATTAATTTCATCCGTTTTAATTTCATCAGCCCTGGAACTGACTCATAGTTCAGAAGGCTTTTTTTTCATTTCTCTCTCTAATGCACAATTTTCAAATATTTTAAAACGTGTTATTCCAGTGTCAAGCTCAAAATATCATCTTTGAAATTTTTTTTGAGAAAATAAGGATGATAACTCATTTATCCATCCTCCAGAGGATATTAAATACCTTGCTGATTACTGGTGAGGGAGATCTCAACCCAGATCACTTTGTCAGATGAGTTTTCTGGAATTGGAAGAGTGGTTCTGTCAACATCACAGATGTACCTGACCAACTTCATAAGTTAATTCATTCCCATTGAAAGAAAAGACTGAATTCATGCTTTCTCTGGAAGATTGCAATCACTCAACCCCTCATGAATTTTTTGGCTGCAAAATAATTCTCTCCCTTCCTTCTCATAGTTTAATGTAGCAGAATAAACATTTAAGAGAGAGATTTCTCTGTAACTTCTCCTGTGTTTAAAGTATGTTATCGATGAGTTGATATCAAGGCTCACAAGGTCTATGAAATTATGGAGTATGTCAACAGCATGAGTTGATTCCATTGTAAAGAGAAAAACCCCAACCACAGCCCTGCAGTGAGAGCTGTGAATAGCTAAGGGTTTCTCTGGATAAAATGGGTTACTATCGGGGAGTTACAGGCAAAATTCATCTACACAAGAAGATATAAAGATGCATAGTAAAGGGGAGCTGAGCTTTGCACCTTCGGATTTAGAGAAAAGGGATAAATGGGTGCAGTAACAGGTCTGGAGGAGACGTTCTATTACCTGCAGGAAATCCCATGGATTGGTGCTGCTGCACTGAAACACTGAGCTGGGATGTTCCTGCGGTGTATCACAGGTTTGTCTTCTGACCACGCATCCCACTTCTGCCAAGGCAAATGTTTGCTGTACAAAGCAAGATAAATGTGCACCTGATTGAGTAGATGTAATTGAAATGGATCTGAAAATGATTTTAATATGAAAATTAACAATGTCGAATTTTCATTTACTTTTTAAATTTAATTCATTTCTCTGAGATCAATTATCTGTCACTTTTCAAAACAAAAAGCAACTGACAAACTCATAGCACTTTTCTTTGTGACTCTGCAGGTACTTGTGCTGGTGCACAGGGTGGATGAGAAGCCACAGGTTTTGTATTGAGCTGGTTGGTCACACCTCTCCACTGTTCTTAACTTTACTCAAACACGAGTAATTGCTTGCAAAGGCAGTATTGTTTCTTGCACAAGTTGCTCTAATTTGAACCAATTAAAATATAATTACACTATTTTATGCTTAATTAGACTCTCAAGTAGCTTCTTCAGGCTAAAGTTATTCCCCTGGCGCTGTGTTTTGAGATCTCTCTTATCTCCAATGGAAGACAGGTTATATAAGAGGGCCTCTAAATTCAAGAAGTGCTGATACTTTTAAGTTCATGAAATTACTCTTCAGGAACTTTGCTATTCCATAGTTCATTTCTTCCAGAACATTGGAACAAGAACCATATGGTGGCGATTCACTGCACTTGCATTTCTCAGGTTGCTCTATTATTTCCTCTGTAAAGTGTTCAATCTCTCTTAAGTCCACACTGTGAATTCCTATAAGAAATGCCCTTGGAATAGAAATTTCCTCATTATCCCTTATGATAAAGGCTTGTGCCAAAAAATAATTTAATTTCACTGCTGTCTTGTCATTATTTTTAATTCCTTACATATCCCTTATCCAAAAAGGGCTTGGAATTGCTCACATATTCACCTTGATATTAAAACACTAGATATTTCCATGCATACAGAAACTCAAACTTATAATATGATGCTGACTTTTCAAATATTAATAGTTTTGAGGTAACCATGGACTGCTTTCTTGTATTTTTAAAGGTGGTTTTTTCTGCATAAATAATTTGGAAAAAAGAAATAATTTAAAAAGGACTTTGGCTAGTAAAAATGAGGGGAAAAGAACAAAATACACACCTGTAGAATATTGAGGTTTAAGCAGTTTTTATCCTCATTCCAGTGGAATTACATCTACAATTCATTGTACCAATACCATCAGTCACACGGGATTTGTGTGGCTTTGATGTTAGGTACAGATATAACCTGTGAAGTAATTTACTAGTAAGATAATTTTCTTTAATGTTTACTCATAAAAATGGCAAACTTCATCTTCATGTTAGTAATTTACTCATAAAAGACTGACTAAGGCTGTATGTGTACAAAGACTCCAGTGTACTTTGCTAAATGGAAGATTTTAAATTTCTTTTTTTATGTCAGGTAAAATCAGACATTTGATGCACTTTGGACCTGTGTAAGCGATCACATGTATAAAGAAAAAGAATTCTACTATTATAACCTAATGACTAATGACTAGATATTTAATATTGTTTTCAGTACATATTGCTGCTGTTGTAGTACTTTTGTGGGGAAGAAACCCAACAGAGAGTAAAAAAATTCCTTGTGATACATTAACCTTAAATAGCCTTGCTGTCTGTATTGTGGTGAGCTGAGAAAGGGGTTAAAAGTCTGAAATTGTTATGTAATGTTTCTCTTAGCTAATCACTAATATATCACTTTTCTATCCACCTTTTTAAGATGCAGGGTAAATGCCTGGTTGTATTTTCACCTTGTGTTGTTTAGGAATGACATTTGCAGCAATGAAGAGTACTCTGGCTTTAGGGCTGGGGTTTGCTAGTTTTCCCCTGGAATTGCACATATAATAAATCAGGTAACGACCTAAATTTTTATACTACAAAGTATAAACAAAAGTTATTTATTAAAAAAAAAAAAAAAAAGAGAGTGTGGCTATTTTAGGAGCGGCAGTAATGATTTTTAGTTGAGAGATATGCAGTGGATTATTTTATATTCTTCTCTGGCAAAGTCCTGTTCAGGTAGATAGTTCCTGATGTTTAGAAAGAGGGGACAGAAACCTTTACTTTCCAATGATCAATGCATATATCAAGTATTAGTATTAAAATGGAATACTTGAACTTCTGAAGAGCTCATATGTTGTAAAGGAAAAAGGTTTCCTCTCTCTCTCATTGGGCATGTTTTATCAGTGGCAAAATGAATTACCATGCTTATGATTAACTGAATTGGAGATTTAAATGTACAGACACTTAAATAGGGGCCTGAGGTTCACCCAGATGAGCTGACACATAACGTAGCAGGAAATTAAACCAATTCAAGACTTTCCATAGTCTAATTCCATCTGCTGTACATTATTTAGTGTTACAAATCTCAAATTCTTGACAGAATGATGTTTTCTGAACCAGGTTTTCTCTACCAACTAATGCAATGTGCAATCCCACTTGTTTGGTGTCTATTCTTTAGGGTTTATATCCTCTTCAGGTGGTAGAGGGATGCTGCAATACTGCAGATGTCCAAAAATCCATGTGGGTCCTTCTGAATTTATTGTGTAGCAGGTGCTGATGGCAACTAATGGCACCCAACTATTTATATACCTAGCTATTATATTTTCTAATTCACTGATTTTAGTAGCAGAGAAAATTGATCTTACTGGCTGCCTGGTGATTTGAAATCTTGAAACTTGCTCACCTGTATTACAACTCTGGACTTAATCAACAGTGCTAGATATTAAAGCAAAGGCTTTTAGCCTACTGTACTAACCTTTTATTTGATGGAATAATTCTGCTTGCAAATACTAAAATTATATTTATGAAAACATTGATATAGCATTAGATTTTGCTTTGCTTTCTGTTAGAAGTCTAAAAGCTACTATCAGTATACATAGCATCCCCATATGGCATTAATTCCAGTTGTAAGATATGAGAGTATTATTTTTATATCCCTTCAAAAATCCTGAACTTTTTTTAGTCATTGTGAAAATTATCTACTCAGGTTGACTCTCTAAATTTTTATTTTATTCTTCATACTACACATGGATTTTCCTCAAATGTAATTTTACTCATTGCTTCATACCTTTCTGACACACTATTCCTCTACTTAATCTTATTAGTGAGATCCTAATTCTGCCTTTGGCAAAGGCGCTGTCACCTGAATTTTTATGTCAACTAGTGTGCTATGACCTTTCATCTGAGATTAGTGATTCCAGAAATAGAAAAATTATTTCAAAGTACTTGCAGAAGTGAATGAAACACTCGACAGTGTTTTAGTTGGGAAACATAGTTATGAAGTAAAATTAAGCAAGGCAAGTATATTTTATTTTAAACCTAGTTCAATCAAAACATTTCTAAAAATTCTTATGAATATCTCTAGCCTATACTGGAAAGAAACAGGGAATATTGTTACCCACTTTATTAGAGAGCCAAGACAGAAAATGTGAAGTTACCATGATGAAAACTTGTGAGCTTTCACCCCTGCAAATTATAATATTACTTAGAGCCTTGTTTAGCATGAGGCTGAGATAATGCAAAGGCTTTGTTAGCTTTGCTGTTTTAAAAACACTAAATAAACAACCAACTTTCAAAGAAATACTTTTGTGTAAATCAAAACCAATCAAACATTTATGACTGGTTTTTATGTGTACCTGGTAGTTTGTAAATGGAGAAGAACAAAGGAGAGCTTAAGTTTCTGGCACCTTTCTCTGCTTCCCTGCTTTCAAGCATTCACCATTCATGTGTCTCATGGATGTTTTGCAATCCATTTCTAATTTCCTCTGATGAGAACAGGTTGTACGTAACACTTCTTCACCTGTTATTTTCTTGAACAGATTCTTTATCTGCAGTGCATGCATAGATCTGATCTGTTTCAGAAAGGTGTGCATTTTTGCTGTACAGTTTGAGTACTTTGTCCTTGGGGGTATATGTGTGCACTAATAAGTAAACAGCTTGCAACAGAAAAGTAGCAGCACAGCATTATTTCAGTAAATGTATTAAAATGAGTGAGGAATAGTCAGATAAATGGGTAATGGAGAAGGAGAAGCATCTCTGAAAGTCTGGAGGGAGTATTTATACAATAGAGTCACCAGTATAAGGCTTGTGGCTAAACTTTCTTTTACATGCCAAGAAATAAGGTAAACTGGTGTTTTCAAACAAGAGGTTGTGGTTTGTGTTCAGAATTTTTCCCAGTGTTGTGAGAGGTTTTGTCGATAATTTAGCTCAGGTACTCCAAGAGTGACTTAGGAACTCATAGGGTTGAATTTTTATGTAGAGTTGTTGCTAACCAGCTCCGGGTTGTGGGTAGCACAAGAAGGTGGTGCAGACCGTTAGGGCTGTGATCAGCATTGCACCACTGCCTAGTGGTGTTGTGAGGGTGTCCATCTTCCCTCCCATCACTCTGGGTGCCCACTGGAAAGATGGACTATAGTAGTAGTGTGTCATAAAAACTGGGAGTCTCCTCTGTTCTCTCTCTCATGTCATAGCCGGGAAAATATGGAACAGGAAAGGCTGAGGTTGCTTCTATGGTATGGAATTTGAAATTGAATTAGTTTTAAGTTTCCAAATGGGACATTTACTTTTTGGTATGATTCTGTATTGTCTTTGTTTTCCCCAGAATATTAAGGTAATGTTCACACTATGGTTCAAAAAAAAAAAACAACAAAACCAAAATTCCTTCCAATTAATCCACAAATCTCCATTGCACTTCTTATTTTCATCACGTAGTCAGAGAAATTTGGAGTGGTCAGACTACCCAGGACCAGGTACTCCTAATTCCTCTGATACACATGAATCAGAATTACTCAAAATCAGTAGTTACTGGTAAATGCTTACACACACTTTCCCCCCTCATCCAACCAAAATTAAAACTTTTGGTTTAGCATTGTGTGTGCATACGTCATCCTTGAGCCTTGACTGAACATGGCTTTTCCTTTGGATTGGAGAGAGCATATTCCAAACTACTGTTGAGTGCTTCTGGCCTTATAAATGCATCAAAATTATAACTCAGGGTCTCTCATTTTTTTCAGTACATTAAAAAAATGGATTAATAAAATAATTAATAAAAACTAATGAGAGATACACAAATGAGAACTGTGAGATACCTGCCTCTTGGGTGCCATCCAAAAATGTAACTCTGTAAGAAATTTAGGTTGGGATTCTGCATACAAAGCAAGCATTCAGACTTGATCAGGTGCACTCTTCACTGGAAGTTAAACCACGGCTACATGTGGAGTGGTGGTAGATTGCTGGGCTAACTGAATAGCAAAGGTCAGAAATGGGCCATAAGTGTTTGGAAAAATGCAGTTCATGTCAGCTTTTATTTTCACAGTCTTCTTGATATCTTTAATATTATTGATCACTGATCTGTAAATAATATTTCAGTTTCCCCTGGGACACGTTGCAATGCAGACATAGCCAGTGGGATCTACAAACTGTTTGAAGCATCTCTGCCAGGAATGGATGGAATGTTAAATGACATTAAGTCACAATAGGGCGCAAATTAGTTTTCTCCTCTCTAGTGGTTTACAAGGCTTTCATCATTTACGAATTATGAAAATTAAGCTTCACTCAGGGTCACATAAACTGCATGTTAATCTATTAGCAACAATAACAACGTCAAGGGCAGTATGCAGCTGAAACAATTTTTTGTTTTATCTGAAATTCATGCTTAGGAGTTAGACATTATTTCAGTCAACTAGAACTTCTGAATGCAAGTCCCTTTCTTTGATGGCTGCTTAGGTAATATTTCTTTTTGTGTTATATTTGCTTAAGTACAAAAATGATCTTGAATGAACTACATGCATAGGCCTGACAGTCTAGTGAAATCAAGGCTCTTATATTCTTAGTGTCTCAAAGAGAAGGATTCATTTAGTTGTAGGAGAAATAGTTCCTAGAGGTTTAAGCATAGTAATTAGTACTTTAGTGAAATGCAGTGCTGGTAGAATTTGTTTGATGAAATCACAGGTGTATGGTCTTGAGAAACCCAAAGACTCATGAGCATGTAGAAAGCATTTGAGACTCATCACCTGAAGCATCCACAACTGAAATGAAGCTCTTCTGTGGTGCTAGGGGAGAGGGCTGTTGGGGCACACTGGACAGCATCAGTTCCCATTTCAATGAGCTAATACTTAGAGCACAAAATTCAGCAAGCAAAAAAGGCAGTGTCGGAAATAGGGTGCTGGCATCTCATTCAGTTGTTTCTTTCACATGCAGCAGCACAGTTTGTGACAGCAGGATTGTTAACCAAAGTATTCTCCTTATTTCTTTTGCGCAACAATTTCTACATAAGCATCTAAGCAAAAATTTTTTTAAATCTATTTTGAATATTTTTTATTTGATCAAGTTACATATGCAATACATGTCACATGCTGTTTTCAGTGCACATTACCTGAGTTGCAATACAGATTTGTTGTAAGTTTTTCACTTAAATTCTTTTATGCAAGTCTCTTCAGTGCCAAATACCACTACTCTTGAAGGTTTACATCACTTTTCACCTTCAGTTAGAGCATTTTTTATGCTGATGTAGTATTGTTGGAATCATGTGCATCTGCCTAAGTGAACATTCAGGCAGCAGTGTTTAATAATAAAACAGTGTATTGAACAAGGTAAAACCACTTAAACAATAATAAAATGGGACAAATTGCCTAAATCAAGGCTCTTAATTTAACCTGTTGGTGCAAAAAAAGGTTAGAGCATTAGTCAAACTTATCTTAATAAAAGGCAAAAATCAGTACTACATTGTAGTAGTCCAAACAATTGTTTTGGGGCTGCTGCTCTCAATACTCTGGAAAGCCAGTTACTACTATGGAACCTGAGAAAACTCAGCAAGGGTAGAGCTAGAGAAAAACTTTGTCGGACACATATATATGGAGTTTTTATAGTGAGACCCAAAGAAACTAGTATTTTATTAATATTCTCTGCATATGGGTAACTACAGGAGTTATTGTTTCACATAATGTTTGAAGGTTCTTTGCCTATAAAATGAAGTATTTATAAAGCACTGAATACTGACAAAAAGGATATGACAACTGGTAATGTTATTCTTTTGTGTTACACAATATCATGCTGACAAAATGTCATGTACTTCTCTAAATGTTGTGTTTAGGCTTGTAGGACTTATGATCCTTCCTTTTTGATGTGGTTTGGTTTGTTGAGGGCTTTTTTAACTTTTTTTTTTGTTTGTTTGTATTGGTTGGGTTTTTTCCCCTCATAATTTGAGGAAAGCATAAAGGGTAAGTGGCTTAAAAATTATAATGGATTTTCTATCACTTATGAAAAGTTTTTCTTCTACAGCTTTGGTCTTGGCTAGATTAGCTGCCACCTGATTAGGTTTGACACAGCAATTAGCAGATAAAACCTTTTTGATATAGGTCACAGAAATCAATGCAGAAAACTGCAATAGATCCGGTGCATTCTCAGGGTAAAAATCTGTGATTCAAGCACTGCAAAATATGCACTGATGAAAATGTGCAAGTCTGTTCAGATGAAGTCTAAGAAATACTCTATCACCTAATGCTTACTTCACTGTCAGGGAAATTGATGAGCGCATGAGGATGGGGGCTGGGAGTGAATCAAGGCTTTCTTTCAATTTGCGGTAATTAAAGGATTTGGAAGAGTTAATTCTAGGAAGTATTTCTCCAAACTGGAAAGGTATATGTCTCTGAGAAGTCCCACTGAAAGTCAAACTACCTTGAGGCCACATCAGTGCATGGGCAGTGAACACATACAAAAGTTGGAGAGAATTGGGCTGTGGCCCTGGGCCAAGAGAGGTGTCACTACGCAGCCTTTCCTACTAAACTTTTCAATTTCCCTGCAGGCACAGCCCTTTATTGGCCATGTCTCAGAGCCCTGGGATGAGAGCTTCGTGCTGCCCAAGACCCATGGTCTGCCCCCTTCTCTTGTGCAAGAAGCTGCTGCCCTCTGCCTCTGGGAAGGGGCAACCTCTCTTCCCTCCAAAAAAAAGGTGTAAATTTTCTTTCTTTTGTCCTCTGTAGAGGAGAAAATCAGATCAGTAACTATAGAAACAGACAAGCTGATCAGACTAAAAGTGGAAATAAAATATAGTAATGTGAGTCAATAAATCAGATCCCCTAATTATGCATAACATATACTAGAAACTAACCTGAAATTTTAATATTCTGAAAGCTCATCTGGCAAATATCCTTTCTGTGCGGGGTCCTTCATCTCCATAATGAATATCAATTGTTTGACAGCATTTTACCACTGTAATCATCAACTGTTGGATCAATAAAGTGCATTGAACAGGTTCTAAACAGAGAGCAACACATCTGTTAATATTAATATCACCGAACAGACTCAATAGCCTACTAAAAGATAACACAAAAAAACCACCAGGGGATGGAAAAAAAATCAGTATGATTTCTACAAACCAAGTCGATATGCTTCATAAAACCATTAGGAAGGACAGCACTGAATGCAGATGGTCTCACCTGAGCTGAGAAAGTATTTCAGTTTTTGTTTGATCAGTTGCAGCAAGTCCAGAGGAGATTTTTCTGGCTGAAGTTACTTCAAGAGAAACTGCATTTTCTCAGTGTTGTGATGCTTTGGGAGGATTTTTTTTCTTCTGATCTCCACATACCTTCATAGCAGAGGAATATCTGATAAGTACAATTTTTTTAAATTAAATTTGGCCAGAGTCCCAATGTTGAGTGCTGAGTCTAGCAGTGCCACTTAACAAGGCACCGTTTCAGAGCTATTTTCTGCCCCCCAATTCACAGTCTGGCATGGTGACTGAAATATTTAACACTGATGTCTGACTATTTTCTTGTGGTATGGCAGAGGTTTATTTTTAGCTTTTATGAATGATTTGTTGCTAGTTATCTACACGCTGCCAGTACAGTCTGGGCGTGAAGAGGCAGATGACCATTTGAACAGGCTGTGTTCACAAGGCACCTTGAAGCTGGAGGAGGCAGCTATTAACTTATGCAACAGACAGGTCGAAAGCTGCCACCAGATGAAAGATCAGCAACAAAAGAGGTTGTACATCCCTGGAAAGGGTCAGTTTTTTGATGTGGTTTAGAGGCCCACAGGAAGTAAAGGTTTCTAGATTCAGTTCCTCTTCTGTAGATGCAGGGTAGAGGGTTGTAGAATTGCCAGCAATATCCAAGGGACTTGTGGTTAGATTTAGGAAGAAAAAGAGAGATCTAACAGATTCGTTTGTGGGAGAAGTTATGCTTGGTTCTGGTTTAGTCACCTTTCCTATGTCTGGTTTGCATATCTGTAAATGAGTTTATTTCAGTCTGGCCTGAGTTAAACTTGATTTCAACTTAACTAGCTAAGATGGGAAACCCATCCTTGCTGTTGGTCCTTATATTTGGCTCCAGGAACTGCCAGTAGTTGCCTTCACTGAGCTGTGCAGACTGCTCTGGAAGCTTCTCTTGCAGGTGTATAGGTGGAGAAAATATTTTCCAGTGATCAGTGTTAACAAAGCTGCCAATTATCGTGGCTGCTGGAAGCTCGGGAGGATGCCTTGCCATGATAATCAAGGGGGAAATTATGAAATCTTTAGAATTAGTTTAATTACAAAAATGTAAAGGTCTGATAAGAAGAGCAGATGTTAAAGCTGTCTGTATATACTTAAAAGATTTAAACAACCAAACCCCTGATTGTCTTCCTGAAACAGTGATTTAAACTCAACTAAGCTCATACTGAACTGGAGTAAAGGCAGAGTAATAGTTGTGCGTGTGTTTGGATCTACGCTTAATTTCCAGATGTACAACTGAGTTTTTTGCTTTGACTTTCAGACTATTATTTAAAGATGCTTCTGATAGCCTGGGATGTTTTGCAGCTGTGATTTGAAGTTACTTCCTTGGCATTCATCCATGCCTTTGAAACCAGTTAAAAGACAACATAAATGGGTAGGATAGTCCTAAAACCATACTGTGCTGATAAAATCTCCCATAAAGCTACATGGCATTTTACCTTGGAAAGCAGAAAATTAAAGTAGAAGTGAAATCAGGTGTAGCTGGATTCAGGTTAACATCATTGTAGGTTGCTATTACCCTTTCCAGTGTGTGGAGCCAGGAGGTTCCAGGATGCTGGATTAAAAGTGATTCATTAGCTCCAAGACCCAAATTTTCTAAGTGGAAAATGGGACTAATATTAGATCTGGCAGCTAAACTCAATCATTCAGGTTCTAGGTTATCAGCTCCAGTGCTTTTATTAAGATTGATAACATGGGAGCACTGCCCAACTTTGTTCAGTGGAGACTGGAAAAAGCCTGAAATCATTAGGGTGGCCATAAATAACAGACTAGAACTGTCTGTGGCCAATTGTTTGTATAGACAACTTCAGTAGCTCTTTGAATCCAGCACTGAGGCTGCTGAGGTGACGATTGTGTTCATTAGCAGCATGTGACCTTTTGGTTCTACAGCAGGAGCTTGGATGTGAGTAATGGCAAAGACAATCTGATCTTTTTTCTCAGTAAGACATCCTCTGGATGGTGTCTTTTCAGTTCTTTTCTAAAAGCAGAGTGGGCTGGTGAAAGTTGCAATAGATTCAGTTACTGTGACTTGGTGGTTTGGGTTACCAAAGTCCTTTCTGGTTGGTGCAATTCAGACATAAATGCCTGCGGTTTGCTGTTGGGGTTTTTTCCCCCTCTGATATGTGGAGGGGAAGAAAGGGGGAGGTGGAAGGGAGAAATAATTAATAACTGGCAGAACATTTCAGTTGGATGTTTTTCAATGGCACCTTTTTTTCATTCAAGGTGACAAGGTTTGTTGTAGGTAGAAAGAACGATTTAAAAAATTTTGTTTTGATTGGACCAGAATGGATTCCCACTTCTCAGCATTTTCCACTTTGGACCTTTATCTAGAAAATCTTCTACATAAAATGATATGGGGCCTGACTACTGTCTCAGAATTTAATTCTAACTTATCCTGGCAAATTTGATAGATGTGACCAGATTCATGTGTTTATTGAGGCAGGCTTAACTGTAAATTCCTAGTGGCTGAAGAATAAAACCATCTGACACAGCAAACATCTGACATCTGGTACATTGTTAAAGCTACAAAATTGTTTCTATGGATCCAGCTTAGTAATGAATATAGTTTAATGAGCCATAGAATACAGCATTGTATAATATTAAAATACATCTGTTTACATTTTATTTTACTATGTTACACAATAATATTTCAATTTGCTCTGTTGAAGTACATAAGTATTTTCAGGTTTTCATGAAAGTAAATAAATAGTTTAAGAAGAAAGGACAAAAAATTCCTTACACTAGTAAAATCCATATGCAGTGTAAACAATGGAACAATTTGCCTCATCCAGAATTCTTCCATGACTTCTACCAGAACATTAACCAGACATTTTTCTAGTGTGTGAAATATAACAGAATACAAGTCCAAGGCATGAGTTGTTCTAAGCCTTCTGTGTTCTGTAGGAAAAGTGATTTTAAATATGAGATATGGAAATTACTGCAGTCTTTTTCTTTTTAACAATTGGATCTTGTCAGGCAGTATTTAGTTAGTGCAGTACTATTACTCAGCTTGTTCATATGGAAGCAAAAAAATGCTAAGTTTTAAAATGTGCTAAAAACTCACGAGTGCTTCATCAATGTAACTACTGAGAAGCATGTGGTGAAAAAGTCTAGAAATATTCCCTAAATAGATGGTGTAAGTTTACTACTTTGATACATATGTTTTGTTGTATGTATTGATAAAACCATCACCAGGGCTCCAAGTTTTGATGACTGTTTGGTTTAATTGAAAAGCAAAAAAACCCAAATGAAAAACCTGAAGAAAGCAGTGTAAATTGTTACCTGCTTATGTGTGTTGTGAATGCATCAATCTGACATACAATTATGTCCTCAAATAATGCTTAGAACATTGCACTAATAAATCCCATAACTAGCAGTTGCAGTCAAATGTACAAACATTATTCAACTGGATTTCACTCTAACTTTGCTTTGGTACTTTGAATTATTTCTAGCTTCTACTAGGAGACCAACATATAGTATAGGTTCATTTTTCAAGCGCACTATGACTCTACTGATCCCAAGATGAGATGTAAATAATCTCTGAGACAACTTTTATTATGATTTCAATTTTTACATCAATTTTAGAAAGAGATTTTCTTTTTCTGTTGTCACATGTCCCCTTGGAATACTCTTACCTCTAGAAAATATTTTCAGTTAGAATTTACTGTTTGCTGACTGAAATTTCTCACCTATAAAATCTATAATCTGATTGTGTTATTTTTCATAAGAACATAAAATCTTTATAGGTTCAGATCTAAGTACAATGGGGTTTGAAGTGTGTATCTAGGGAAAGGTACAGGAACAGAACACATCTGTAGTAATGCTTTACTGTAATACTCATTCAGTAAACAATTTATTGCTGTGAGATTTCCTGAGCCAAAGGTGACCTCTAAGTTTAGTATTGTTTTCCTTTTTTTTTTTTTACTCATGAACGTGTCAGTCTCTTCCTTTGCCATCTCTTTCTGTCTGGAGCAAGGAGTTCTACAGCTTATCCATGGGCTCTGTGAAGAGCCATTTTTTGCAGTGTGTTTTAAAACTCCACCTTACAGGCATACCAAGATGTTCTGCTCAGCTCTCCGGTCTGTAGTTCAGGCACCACATGACATCTTTGCATCAAAACACCTTTGACTTATTTCTTTTAAGTGAATTTGCTCAACTACTTTCCTTAATCAAAGTTTGGAAATTCTACTTTACTGTGCTTTCCATTCAATATTTACAAGCAAGATTTGTGATCCTGAAATTAATAGTCTCATCTAAACCATTTTGTCTTTTTACTGCCTTGGTGTTCAATTACACTGCAATCTGATCCATTTGCTCTGAAAGTGCCAGCTGCTGGGGAACTCTGATGCTTCTGGGATTCCCTGCTGTGACAGTGAGGTCTTATTCCTACCCACTCGCAGTTGAAGCATCTGGAGTGCTAAGCAGTAAGTAAAGCATCCAGTTCCTTCCATCCCTTGTAAAACAAATAAAGAATACTCCCCATAGAATGGTTCTTCTCCATTCCACCAAACTGAAGCAATACTGAGGACACACTCAGTGGTGCAATTTGCAAATAGAGTCAGTAAACATAAAATATTAACATAAGCAATAATGTACTCCAGGCACAAATAGTCGTTGTGTCCTTGTTGGTTTTCAAGGCGATAATATCAGCTTCACAGTGCAGCTCTCTGTGCTGTCAGGGAGCTGCCATAAGGGGAAACCAGCCAAATATGGCCATTTTTAATGATGAGACTCACAAAGGCTGTTAGAGCCCTTGAAGAAGAATTGCTTCATGTGCATATTGGGAGCTCTGCTCTGAGAATTCCACTGCATGAAATTATTGCATAAATTATCTGAACTCAGGAGAGTCAAGATGTTATGAGTTTCTTTTAAGAGAAGCTGTAGCAAGGAGTGGCTCACATGGGCATATATTTGTATGCATATATGTTTTTATGTACTTTTAATTCTGGGTCATATGGTTGTAAAGGATTCAGTTCTCTAGCTTGATCAGAAGTACATGAGGTTCCCCTAAATTACAAAAGTAATTTCTCTCATCCTGTTGTCGATGCAGTATTTGTAATTAATTTTTGCTGGTAATTCTTTGATAGTTGGCCTACACATTCTAGTTTATAACTTTAATCTATTTTTGGTGCAGTAGCACAATTTCAGCCTTGAATGTTGACTTTAGACAATGTGCATTTTTATCAGCTTCTCATACCTCCTGCTTCCCAACTGTGTGTACCAGAGGTCAGAATCCTGGCAGTACACCAAAAAACTGTGAGATCAACATTAGCTTTTGCTCATGTTATTGTATTCAATATAAGCTCATTCTTTCTGAAAGTGTTTGGTTCTTGCATGTGAGCTACAGCTCTTTGGATCTGCTCAGTTGTTTAGGGACTGGGAGTACCTGTACTACATGAAGCCTTGCGGTGCATAATTCCAAAACCCCTCCTGTGTTCTGATTGCTCCCTTTAAAGTTTGAGGACTTTCTTCTCTCCTTTCTTTCAATGCATTTATTATTTGGGTATGAACCTTGGGCCAGGTGATGTTCAGTCAAGCATTAATGACAGTGTCAGAATGAGCTGAGATTTTGGGACTTGTCTGGGAGCAATCTTCTAGGCATAACTTACTTCCACCCCAAAGAAATGTACATAGGGCAGGAAAAGGATGAAGTTGCTCTTTTTCTCAATAAATACTCATTAAAGGAAGAACAAAACTCTGAATTTATGGCAGTGGTGAAGAAGTGACCAATAGGATTTGTAAAAAAATAGTTAAAAAAAATCCTACTTGTTGCTAACCCAGGCTGGTTACACAAGACCAGACATAAAAACTGCAATAACAGGGTTATGGAAGGTAGAGCTACTTTAGATAACTTTTTAAAGGTTCTAAAGTTTTATTACATATGAATGTTTTCTCCTTTTTTTTTTTTTTTTTTATTTCTGCAAAATGTGTGCTACAAGAATCATAGTTCAACAGGAACTTATTTTGCAGGCAACAATATATGAAAAATAGGACCAATAAAATTCAAAACTCCATAGTAAAAAATTAACTCCCAAAAAATATTTTTTCTATAAAATATGTAGCATGTGGAAGTCTCAGTGCCGTGGTTATATAAATGCTATACAGGCACTTAGGAATAATGCTGTCATTCTAACCCATACCTATAAGAATTATAGTGTCATGTCATCAGAAATTTTTTACATGATCTGTGCGCGTATATATTTTTATTAATAGTTCTGAACAGTTAAAGGTTATAGGTACCTCTTTTTCCCACCACATGGCAAAATCACTATTTTTTCTGATGTGCTGTTTTCACTTTCCTCGCTGGTGATCCTTGCAAGCCACCCTTTTGTCCAGGTTAGATGTCAGGAAATGAATGAGGCAAAGACTTTGGCTTTCAAATCTAGAAGTGGAACTGGCAGATGATGGCCTCTGTGGATTCACAGGTGTATCCTTTCCTGAAGCTTAGTTCTCCTCTGAAGTGCTATTGCATTTCAAGGGATTATTTGGGGGGGCCTGAATTTGTTCATTTCTTGGGGAATTCTGTGCTTTCAGGAGTAAAGAAGAAAAGCAACATTTGGTCAAGATATTAGTAAAATTTTATGTATAGTTTTATATAGTAAAGTTTATGTACTATATACTAAAACTGCAAACACAATAATTGCTGTAGTTAACTGGCTGAGAGCAGTCTCTTAAATGATGGTATATCTTTAGGGCAACAGGAATTTACAATGACTTTCACACATGTGCTATGTGTCTTGAAAGGATCTAAAATTTAGAACAGAAATATTCCCTATTGAACATCATGTTGGGAATCACAAACAGTGAAAGAATAAAGAGATATCAGGAGAGATGGGGGAGAAAACAACAGCACCATTTTCAGGTTTGGTGTGTTTTTTGAATCTAGAATTTGAACTAACTCTGTTTACTAACTCTTCTCCCAAAGGGCTTCTTTCTGTAAAAAATTCAGAACTCGCTGTGTTCAGAGTAATCTATGCTGAGGCACCCTCAAAGCATTTCTGTAGTGTTCTGTTGTATTAGAGGAAAGATAGGTTGTTGTTTTCTTGCTTTTTATCACCCCTCTACAATACTGTCTTGTCCTCTTTGCTGGGAATCCTACCAATACACATGGAATTGTACTGGAGTAAAGACTACTAGAAAATCAAATACCTTTACCACCTTCACAATGTGAACACGTCTCATGAAGGGAAAACCAAGTGTGTTGGTGCACTCCTGCCTGGTTTGCTGGTATATGCTTGGGAATTACTGCAGTGGGAATAATTTCAAACTGCCTCGTGTCTTAAGCTCCAGTGTTTGTTGGTTTTGTTTTTGGTGCTTTTGTTTTGTGGCTTTTTCCCCAATGTGCTTGCTGAAAAAAAGTGAGCAAAGAAACGGAAGCACTGAAAAATGGTCATTGATGCAGTGATACAAGAGTTAGGAGAGGGAGTAATTGCATGGACAAACTCCAGATGCCTGGCAGAACCCAGGAGTATCAATGGTAATGGGTTTCAGATGATACAAAGTCAGAGGAAAATGCAGTACGTTGCCCCCCAGAATAACACAGTGTCAGCCACTTTACAACAAGCCTCAGTCGTAGGCACATAGTGTGACCTGTCCTTGCTGGCTATTTACTTTTGGTAGGCCATGAGCAGTTTTCATTGACTCCTCTCTGTGTTAGTCACCATGTCACTGCAGTGAAAGAACATCCCTGCCGGCCCTGCTTGAGATGGGCTGTGTAAATCAAACCTACTGCACCATTTCAGAACCATCATGACACTTTTTGGAATTTAAACCTAAGAACAGGCACAGTATCAATTTCTGATTCATATTAAAGCCACTGGGTTAATTAGAGCAATGAATATGCAAATGCAATTAGAGAGGACATGCATGCAAAAAATTTAATATTAGTCTTGATAAATATTTGACTAACTTCATAGCAATTATGACATTTGATCAGGAAGCAATTGCTTAGAGCTGCTTTCAATTGAAACAACACAAACATTCAAAATGTTTTGATTGTCTAGAAGTTCTGCTCTCAAGAAAAAGCAGATGAGTACCAAGTTTAGGCCTCCTTTAAAGATAAGACTGATCAGAAATTAGTTTTAAATGTGCACAGTTTCACTGGTTTTGAAGACTTCCACTGCTACCCAGTTGCCAGAAGTTTTAAAGGACAGACTGTGTGCAGCCTCTGTGTGACTGGACACTGAGCAGAGAGCTGTGTGATACAGCAGTAGTAAAATCAACAGGAGTCTAATTATGACAGCCTGAAGCTGTTTATAATTATAATGCTTAATTAGGTGAGACACAAACAAGGAGAGAGTTCATTTGGTCAACCTTCTCTACAGTAAAGTGTTCTGATGGGAAATAAAACCTCTTTGTTGACCAAGTAATCAAAACAATGTTTTACACTGTTCATAGCCTTTGGCAAAATTAAACTTTGTAACTGTGAAAGGCTTGAACAAAACCTTACCTATTTTAAAAAATTAAAATCTACCTGTAAAGAGCAACTCTTGACAATAGTCAGATGCACTCCTTCCCAAGCCATGTTTTCTGTTTGAAAACTGAAAAGTGTTGCTCTGGAGAAGCTGCCTGGTTATTTACTTAGTTTTGCATAGCATCTTGTAATTGTAATCTCTTGGGTAAGTGGGGTGTTTCACAGCACTGCAGTCTGCCCTAATGGTAGACACAGGGAGCTGCAGTGCAAGTATCCCAGCCAAAATCCCACAGGGATGTGCCGGGTACCTCTTACCCAGGATATCCACAGAGCTGGGTGCTCTTTGCAGAGAGCTGTGTCATTGCTCTGTGGTAGAACTGCAGAGAACTCAGTCATGAGTAGCCACAATATGCCAATATATCCCCAAAGCCAGAGCTTTGTTTTCTAGACCTTTGTTTGCTGAGCTGTTTGTAACCTCCTTACCATAAAAAGGTGTGTTTCACATTGGATTGGTGTCCTCATTCCCCATAGCAGCAAATATGTAGGCAGGAGAATAAAAAAGGATTGAGAGAATAAAAAAAACGGTATTATTTTCCCAGGAAACACCTGCAGCCTCCAGAAATTTGTTCTCTGAAGGGCATTTTGAGCCAGCTGTCTTTTATGTGTAATTCCTCTTGAGGTATTTTTCCATCTTTTGCCTATTTTTCTCCCAACTGCATCCTTTGTCCTGTCCCAGTGGCACCCCTCCCACAACATGATTCTCTTTGTGGTGGAAAGAACTCTTTTGACTTGAGATGATTTCACTAGAGTGCAGTTTTGATAGGAGACTTTCACACAGTCCTACCAGAGGGTCAGACTCCCAAACGTCACGTCTGATGTGGCACGAGCTCTGTGCGCTTTATGCACACACTGCGTATTGGTACACACTTGTGCTGCAGTGGCAAAACCCACGAGGTAAAGCAAGACATGAATGTGTATGTTTTGGGCACAGAGGAAGATGAGACTTTGCTGCAATATGGCAGTTAGAGGTTTTGTTCTTTTATTATTGTTTTTTTTTGATATGGGACCTCACTTAATTGTGACAAGGGTGAAAGTTTTTGCCAGAAATTCAGTGTGACTTACACAGGTTTTCTGCAAACTTCTACAAGGGGAACATTTGAAAATTCCCCAAAGCATCTAAAGAAAAGTGTCACTTGAAAGATTTAAAAG
Organism: Orthonyx spaldingii; assembly: GCA_013397795.1. Classification (NCBI taxonomy): domain Eukaryota; kingdom Metazoa; phylum Chordata; class Aves; order Passeriformes; family Orthonychidae; genus Orthonyx; species Orthonyx spaldingii. The sequence continues at coordinate 917,553 of VZTJ01005902.1, forward strand.
AGAGGTCCCAATGCACTCAAAATTAAGGAAATATTTTGCTGAAGCTGACATTTCTTTCAGCTATAGATGGAAAAAACCAAAACTACTTTCATTATTTTCGTACTGTAATGGTCACTGCTCAAAAATATTAGTACTGAAAAGACAACAGTGGGTAGCATGTAAAGCAGAAATTATAAAAACACTGCAAAAAAATATGGAAAAACATGACATTTTTTCATTCTGGGCTTCAGTCTTCAGTAGTGAGACTGAAGTAACAAAATATTTTACTAAACTAAAAATTAATTTGATCATTTATCTCAAGTCTTATGGAATAGTTAATTGTTGCTTGTAATTGTGCAGCCATTGCAACTGTAGAGTAAGTTAATAAAAATGACTTACAGTGCTGAGTATTAATTTTTGACTAACAAGTTGTAGTGCTTGCTTCTGTGCTCCAGGGATTGTTTCTTCTTTAATGTAATTAGCATTTTTATGCTGAAGGAGGCATGTTCTTATTCAAGCCATAAATTATTAAGCAACCCTAAATAAAAAATTGGAAGTACGCGTGTATGCATTTCTGTGTGTTTCTTCAGGCAATTAATTTTTAATTTAACAATGTCGTATATTGGCAGTAACTTTTAGCGCAGTAAGGTTGTTTTATCCACTTTATTGTCATTTAATACATGAACTGTAGGATACACACACAAGCAAGTACTTTTCGAGCCAGGGTGTTGAATTGAATTATTTTATATTTCTGTACACTTTCCAGAAAATAAGCATTAAATGGAGTGATAAACCTGACTCAGAATAAATCATGTTAAAACGAGGAAGCAGAATGTATTGAAAGATTATTTAATAGAGTTCCTGAACATCAGTCTTGGAACCAATTTTGTTTAATGTTTTTAGTAATGGTTTTGGCACAAAAAGTGTAGTATTCTGTTGAAATATACTAAAGATTCTGAGTCGGATGGCATTGTCAACAGACATGACAAATTGAATTACTGGGCAGAAAGTGCAGAATGACATTGAAGGTGGAATTATTTTTTTTTATGATACCTCTCCCACCCTCAAAAGAGAGATTAAATTCCACAGTACAAACCATAAAGTAATGCACTTAAGGAAAGAACAAAAAATACTGCATATTATACTAAATGCCTATCCTTTCAGGGGGTTAAATAGGATAGAGCATAAATAGGTCCAGGTGTGCCTTGGTGAGGCACATCTGGAGTGCTGTGTCCAGTTCTGGGCTCCTCAGGATGAGAGAGACATGGAGCTCCTGGAGCAGGTCCAGCAGAGGCTGCAAAGATGATGAAGGGACTGGAGCATCTCTCTTCCGAGGCAAGGCCGAGGGAGCTGGGCCTGCTTAGCCTCAAGAAGAGCTGACTCGGGGGGACCTCACTAATGTACACGAGTCTCTGCAGGGATGTGATGCAGCTTGTGGAGAAAGAGGAAAATTCAGTGGCAGATTGCAGCATTCAAGATCTTTCCAGTAAAATTACCAGAGTGTCAGACCCCCATGCAAAATCCTGTTACTCTGTAGGGGATTATATACACTCTGTAGGGACTTAAATATTCCTGTGTAAGAAGCCAGTATTATTACAGGAGAAGACTGAATTTGATGCTGATTTTGAACATTTTATATCATAGCATTTGCAGGGGTTTTTTTTTATATTAAATATCATGTTAGATGCTATCAGAGCAGTAAAATAGCTACATCCCTAGAACTCCTACTTACATGTGAGAAATAGAGGTGACCTGGAGTGCTTTGACATTGGGATGAATAGTTTTTGATGCTTTTAAAAGTTATTTTTCTTTCTGAAAAATCACTTAACATTTCATGACTTCAGAATCTATAAATCAAAGTATAAAACTGTAAATCATGTCACTTCTAAAAAGTCATACTTAAGAACAATTAGTCTATTCTTTGTCTAGTGGATGATAAATATACTTTATTCCTTTGTCTCTGAGATTGGTACTTTGCTAATATTAGTTTTAATATTTTAAATAATTTTCATGATGTGTATTTCTATAACATTATATAATAGTTTTCCTTTTATTTAAAAAAGGGCTAAGGGAGTTCACTAGGAACACAAAAATATATCTTTATATTTTGGTTATCTCAGAAAGGAATGACGATATTAATTGTAAATATAAACATAGTTTTCAAATTTTTAGATATCGAAAACTGGAGCATTAAGCAGTGGAATAGTCACAAGAGAGGGTTTATAGACATTAACATCGACTGTGTTATTTGAGTGTTATGGAAATACACTGCAGACTGCAAATAGAAATAATTGCATGTTAATGGGACAAATCCAGATTGACTCTGTTTATTGATATATACCAATGTTTTGGTTTGTATAAAGTTGAATGCTGAGAAGTCTAAATACATCATAATTTCATTTCAGTGGCAGTGGCTGCAGCCCCTGTTGACCTCATTCATGGTTCCTCAAACCTTGTCATAGATAACTTTCTGGAATGATTGAAGGTTGTAACTAACCAGTCAGGAAACTTTGGGGTTAGTGAATATGGTGCACGACCACAGGAAGGGCAATGGCGAAGGGAAAGGGGAAAGTCTTCCAGAGATTTAACACATGTCCAAGCATATGCTGCTTTGAAAAAGGAAGAGGAGACTTGCTATGGCTTAGGTTCTATGCCTTTGGTGAGTCCCTCTTATGTCACTTGAGGCAGAAGCTGCACTGTCCAAATATTTCCTGGGACTCTGTCTTCTTCAGTGCCACAATATGTTTCCGACTGTTAGAGGCTGAAATAGAGGATTTCTGGGGGGACTTTTTGGTGCTTTTTTATTCATGATAGGCCCACCATGAGTAGACAGGGCAAACTGTAGCACTATTACCATATCATATTTTATTTCAAGCCGTTGACCTATCTGACAAATATTTACACGTTTATAAATGCACTGCTTTAAAAGATAGGATTTTTCAAAGACTTTTACACTTCCAGACCCTTGGGCATATGTTTCTACTTTTGGATTTTCAGCTTGCTAAAATGGAAATGTTTCAGTTTAAGCCACATGATTTTATAAATAAACAAGATGTGATGAGTTGCTGAGTTAGTAATGTTCTGTTCCCCTTGGACTTGCTGGAGATCTAGTCTATAAACTCAGTGAAAACCAGGATTTAATTAGCATCACCCTCAAGGAGATGTTTTCATGTGATCAGCTACATAATGTTCTAAAATTGCCTGGTTTTCTTCATCAACTACAAACAGAGCGAGGCACATCCATAGTGGTTCAGTGAACTACTTCATTCATTTTCTTAGTTTACTGCAAAATGGATAAAATAATTGGGAATAGCTTAATGTATCTTGCCTTGTACTTACAGCTTTAATAAGAAAAGCTTCTCTTGGTGGGGATGAAGTCAGGATTTCAGTCCATATGTGTTTGTCTATTGTTGGTCAAAGAGACTCTGAGGAACCTGTTATGCAACAAATGCCAAATGTTCCTCATGGTCAAGCCAAGCTGGATGGGGCTTTGAGCAGCCTGATCTAGTGGAAAGTATCCCTGCCCATGGCAGAAGGCTTGGAACAAGTGATCTTTAACCATTTTATGATTCTATAGTCTATGAGAGATTTCTTAATGAGATGTTAAGGAATAAATATTGCTAATGCAAGAAACATGACTTTATCACTTATAGTACATGAAAAACTATAGAAGTTAATTTTTTTGCCCAGCTATCTCAGCTGGCCTAAGAGTCTTGCAGACTGCTGAAGACTCTTGAAGAGACTTGCAGTGCCTCAAGTGTCATCTATTACCAGTCTTGTGTGATATGTGTGTTCAGGAAAGCTTGTCTGAAATACAAAAATATAAACTGTTTTTAAACTTTTGTTAAGATGAATTTTTGATTCTATGAAATGTATATATTTTAAATTATTCTTAGTGAAATTTTTACATTCTTTTAACCCTGTATAATGTTCAGTACTCAATAAAATACATTGTTTTTCTATGCCTCAAAAGTTTTTAATGATTTCTAGAAAATTGGAAACATTGTTTGTAGTTTGAAGTTTTTTTCTTGGATTTTAATCTAGAAATAATGGCATCACCAAAATTGATAGGATTTATTTTATTAGTATTTTTCAATATTATCAATTGTGTCTAGTACTGTCAACCAGAAGAATCCAATCATAAATATACTGTTTAAATGCTAGACTTGCTCATCCAAAAGCAAGATAAAAAAAAAAATTGGTTTAATTGGTAGGACATCAGAGAGAACTTCAGTTTTTTGCTGTCTCAGGGATATGCAGCGAATCAGCTTAATTCTTAATGCAATGTGTGCTTAGCTGAGATCCTTCTGCAGTGAAATCGTTTTTTCCAACATCTGTAAGGATTCTTCCTGCCAACTAGGATCTTTACAACTCCAAAGCCCCACTCTTTAGCAGCAATCTGAAAATACACTTGAAACATATGGGTGTTGAAGGATGAGAGTATGGGCCATCTGGTCATCATATGTCTTCTTTGCATGCTTGGATTGGTTTGTCAAGGGTCTCAGAACTGTTTCTGAGGAACTATTAAGCCGGACAAAACCAGGGATTTCTGCAAAGCAGAATTTCTGGGGTCTCTGTGGCATCTCTGTCTTAACCTGTGAAGTGAAACGCACGTACTTACCAAGTGTGTCACTGTCTGCTGCTGGAAGGGTTCAGAACGTATCCTCATGGTTTTTTGGCTCTGATGTCCCTCAAAGGTGACCAGCCTGCATGACCTGCCTGCCAGGGCATGTCACAGGTGGGGTGTGGCTGTGCTGGCACGGACACGGGGACAAACCTGGGATCTGAGGGGAGCAGTCCGGGAGCAGAGCCTGCTGCCTCTCCAGCTCTGCCTCCCAAGTTTATGGCCTGCACATTGACTAGAGTCAGACTTCTATATAACGTTCATTAAGTTTTTGCCTGCTCTGCCTGCCCAGTGACGCTTTCATTTCTGTGGCAGTGGCATTCAATTTAGTATAGCTTTTTTGCAGTTGAGGTATTTAAAAGGGGAAGAAATAAATACCCCATTGCCTGCCCCAGGCAGGGAAAATTCTGTCTCTTGGCACTTAACATAAGACTTAAAATGTCCAACTATTACTTTCAGCTGTGATGAGAGGAAGTTTAGACCTACAGTTATCTATTCTTTCTTTAATATCTTATTTTGCCTTGTATAGAAGGGAGGAATAGATACTGTATAAGATCTTTTCCAGCAAAAATGTTTTTCTTTCAATGCTTTACTGAAATTTTTGGTGCTATAACGATTTGCACAGTATTGTAGATCATAGAATTCTTTGTGGGAAATGTTGTTTTAACAGGAGACATGTACCTATCAAGATCAATGTAATCACCCACATTCTTTGGTATTCATTAAACTGGAAAGTTGATCAAGAAGCAGAAAATTGCTTGGAATATTAATAAGAACAGTAGAAATGTGCTGCATTCTCATGGAAACATTTTAAATATTTTCCATTAAAGCTACATGACCAGTACACAGATAGGGACATACAATTAATCAGAAAAGTATTTTACTATATTGATATGTATCAGTAATAGAATTGTTATTTTTTTAAAAACTGGTTAACAGAAAATATGGTGCTGAAAATAAAGTGTAAGTTATCATTGAATACTAATATTGAGGATTTTATATAACCTTTGTTGTGTCTTTTTCTTGGATAAGTAATTCTTTTTGTTAGAATAATATGTTCTATTATTTTTGCCAAAAAAATAACCCAACCAAAATTAAACTCATAGGTTTTTTGTTTGGTATAATTTTGCATATATATGTATCAATTTTTCATGCTTCTGAACAACACAGACATTGTGAAGAAAAAGTTCTGAGTGTAGCTGTAGGATGAATTCCATTTCCTCTCCAGCTAATTTTGATCACTCATATATAGCTGTGAAAGCAAGGTTCCTGTAACTGACGGGATCAGGGGAGTTTTCAGGCCGTTCTTTCTCTAACCTGTTGTTGAGATCCAAGTTGAAGTTGTGGTGTCAAGTCCCAGTAATGTGAACAAAGAAAAAACAAAGATATTTTTATTGTGCAGGAATGTGTGAGATGTGATAGCCTTTGCTGTGATTGCAACCAGTACTTGGAAATGTCTTTGTAAACTGTGAAGGTATTTTAAATCATGTTATAAGTGAACAGAACAGTCCTGGTTACATTATTAAAGTTCAGTTCTGCAGCATTTCTTCTCTTCAGTCATGCTAAGGACTATACTTGTTAATATCTTGCTAAAAAATAGATGCAATTGCAATAACAGCAGACTGTTTTTTCCTCCTTGGCTGCACCTTATTGTCTGTGCCTTTTTTTTATAACTGAACGCTACCCCTGATATCAAACGCTTTGAGGAATGCAACTTACCATTGTACTTTATGTAAAGTGTTATCCTCATTCCCTATTTTCAGACCTACATTACTAAAATTTTAGAGTTTTATAGTTACAGCATTTCTGCAAACACAGATATCATAATGTATTCTTGTGTATTTAAGTGCTTTTCAAAGGCAGATATAAGGATAAGTGAAAGGAGATGATAACAGAAAAACCTGCAGACTGAAATACTGCTTTCTGGACTCCCTTCAGGATTATACTAAATACAGAATTTTTTCACTCCCTCCATAATTTCAGTTTGTAACTTGGATTCATCCACTGGAGTTAAACATGGTGCTGATTGCTAAAGTGTCTTAGCCCCCAAGCATATTTTCAGTATTAACCCTGCACCTTCAGTAACTCAAGATAGTCCTCCTTGTAAGTCTGCTTTCTCTTGTGATGTTGTACTGCCCCAGGCTAACAGCTGTGCTTAGTTAAGGTGTGGATCAGAAATTCTCTTCACTCTGAGCCCAGAGGGGCAACACAAACCTTTTCCATGAAGGGATTAATTTGCCCATCTATATCCTCTGAACATTCCCAGTACCGTGTATTTCCTTGCTTTGAGGAAGAGAATCCCCATTTGTCTATGCAGAAAAACTGGTTCTCTCCTTCTCCTCTGATGTTACCTCTTCTGTCCCGGGCTGCATTAGCCATGGATGAGCAGTGTCCTGACCTTTCCTGCTGTCCTTATGAGGTAGCCAGTGGTCTCTTCCCCTGCCCTGTAAGTTTTCCAGTCTTTGTGTACCTAAACAAGAAATTCATGAGAGGGTGCTTCTAGAAGCAATAGAAAAGCAACTGCTTTATCAAGAAACGTGGTACCTTTTATAATATTTCTATGACTTGTGTCAGCTTTAGTATTGGCAGTACAAGGCTGTTTTTGACACACAGTCCTGGCTAAAAATGTTTTCAGTTCAAGGCTAATGGGTAGTGAGAATGTAATTGATTTTCCAAGTTCTCCTGCAATATGAAACTTCACCTAGTGTATCTTCAAGAATAATGCCAGCGCCTTATTATACTAGAGTGAGAAAACTACATTTCCTTGGAAAAGCTGGAAGCATCCTAGGAACTGGAAAGGTTGCATAGAGACATGAAAGACATGAATATTTGATTTCCTCATCTTTTCTCGTGTCTTTCTGTACACTATTTAAAAGTTTGTCGGAGCTGGGAGTTGCCAGAGTAACAGTTAAGCAAAGATGATTTGATACTTGTTCATACTCAAGTCTGCTCTCTTATTGCATATGATTTCTTGTTTATAGTTGTCAGCCACACAAAGTATTAGATTTAAAAAAAGAAAAAAAGGGATGGATTTCCAATTTAACTCTAAATTGGAAAAAAAGAGTCATTTCAGTTCCATTAGTGACACTAGATCAGGCACACTCTGCTGCCTGTGATTACTCTTTAAAATAGAAATGTCTTAAAAGCAGGAACATAAAGAGATACTAAACCATATCTATAACTAGAAAACAGAGGCTGAAGATGGGCATTATTTCAAGTGCTTTAAGTGTTTTAAGAAAAAATCATCAAAATGATGGAGTAAAGAGATGAATTTTAACTGCATGGACACTTCTCCCACTGGGCAATATCTTACTTTAAAGGTTAGGTGATAGAAATTGCTTAAAATACATTTGAGAAGAAAAACAAATTGCTTATATAATTTATATAAGTTTTTCCACTGCACTATAAAGGTACTAGTTTGAGTACTGGAGTTTCATTTTAAAATAAGTTTGAAAATTTTCCCACTTGTGTATATAATAGGATAAGTTTTATCCAGGGAATGATGCTTAATGCTTGTTCCTAATCACATTGCTTGAGCCACTTCTCATGTTTGAAATGCCTCATAATTTGAAAAGCACCCTTACCTACCAGTTTGGTCAGCCACATTTAGAAATGGGAAACATGCTCATCTGATCCAGCACTTGAGGCAGCTTCGTGCAGATGTCCAGCTTTATAAACAGAACATTTCAGGTTCCCCAGTTAACATACAACAGGCTTGATGAGAGCTTTGCTTTTGTGGGTTTTTTCTTTTTTTTAATCCTTTATCTCTTACACAGTTCTGGGTAGGTTTGAGTGACAGGGAATAGGAAGAGTGAAGTAAAGAAAAGAGAGGGAAATACTTTGGGAGAGACACTGTGCGAGTTTCTCTAGGCTGGTTATAGTAGAAAATATTTTTCCTGGTGAATTAGGATCCTTAGTTCCATCTTGTAGTCTGACATGCAAGCATGGACTATCAGAGAGAGTGGGGGAGAGAGGAAGAGGGAGAAGGTAGGGCAGCGATATTACCTGGCTTCCAGGTTGTAGGTTCTCAGTTGCTTGATGACAGAAGAAACATTGTCCCTCATTGTCTGGACCAACCTAAAGTAATCCATGAGGAACATAAATGGGTGGAAGTGTGCGATTAAGTGTCCAAGTATCTTTGGAATGTCTGATGTGTCCTGAAACCTCAATTTGTTATTGCTGGTTCTTGCTCATCAGGCTTATGAACTGAGAACCAGGAAACCAATCCATGTCTCAAGCATTCAGTGCAGTGTCATATTGTAAACACGCTCTCATCTCTACAGAGACCTGATAATTTTAAAAGGATGATTGATGCCTCTGGAAAACAGAGAGAGAAATTAGAGATGTTAAGAGTTGTCTTTACAAAGGCTTCATCTGTTAGCGGGACTTTTGTTTGGTTGTTCTAAATGGGCACAACTCCTGGGAAATTAAAAAGATTAGTAAAGTTCCTCAAGAGAGCAAGCACGTCTGCATAGCAAATACTTTAATCATTACAGTGACCCCCTTCCATTGCAGGGGACTTAAGTTGAAGTCCCTTCTCACATAACTTAGATCCAGGATGCTCATTTGGGCCTTGTTCTACCTTTTGTAACTTCTGTCACTTTCTACACATTGTTCCAGCTGGGAGTTTCTGAGATTAAATGAAATCTTTAAAAGTTTTCACAAAAAATAACTCTTGTTTTCTGCTCAGCTTAATATCAAGGAACATTTGGGTTGGCTGATGTGCATGTAAAATTCATGCATGTGTTGAAATAAATTTCCTCCGTAAATAAGTTCCTGCTGAGGACTAATACCAAAAAAATTTATTTTCTCTCTTGTAGCTAAACTTCTCTGCATGGTTCAATCTGAGATATTTGATGTCTGGTGGATGTGATGTAATTAATTTTCATGTGTTGTATTGCTTTCTGTTACCAGTCTTACAACACGTGTGACATAGCGTAGTACAAGCCTTGTGGAACAATATTGGGAACAATATTGAAATACAGGACATACTCTTTAATAAGTTTAAAAATGCATTTAATAAAATCCATTCAGAAAATCATCACAATTTATACCCTGCTTATTGCTAAATCTCATAGAACACCCATGTGAGAGAGCAATTTAACATGATCTGTGTCAGTTTGCCTCCCTGTTACAGAAGTATAAATAAGCATCTTTTAGACAAACCAATGTTAAAGTCATACATTGAAAAAAAAAAATTTATGATCATATTTACTCAAAAATTAATAGAAAAAGTACTAAAGGTTCACAGCAGACTTCTGTTCATCAACAAGCAGAAATTAATTTTTTGGATGTAATGATCTAGACTATTATAGATTCTAACTTTAAATATGGTTTCCATTATGTGCAAAATTTGCTGTGCCTGCTTAAGAAAGGGAAAGTGTTGACCTGATGAGTAGTTTGGGCACTCACAGTTCCTCACTCAAGTGCCCAACCTACAACATTTCCAAACTGAATAAGGAGGAGGAGTTCTGTCTATTACCCACCATTTGAGTCCTCATAGAATATTGAGGTAATGTATTGAAATGATTCTAAGATTAGGGACATTGTATACTGCTACATCTTGTGGGAAATTGAAATTTGATTATCTAAACTCCACAAGGCCTTGGGGTTTTGTGTTGGAGTTTTTCTGTGTGTTTTTTGTGTGTGTGGTTTGCTTTAGGTTTTTTTGTTGTGGTTTTTTTTTTTTTTTTTGGTTAGGTTTTTTTTTATGTTGTTATTATTTGTTTTATTTTTCTTGTCATTGTTTCGTGTAGGTTTAGTCATGACATGATGAAAAACCTGTGAAACAGGGATTTGGTGAGCAGTAAGACACTCCCTTGGGTCATTCTGTGGATCAGAGGTAACATAGTGCAAATAAAAGGCTGGCTTCCTACAAACAAGATAAGTAGAAAAAATTGAATCTATTGTGGTTGGATTAATTATATTCAAAGTGATGGAGTTTACACAGCTGTACAAGACAATAGATGTTAGCCTGGAATTAAAATGATTGAAAAAATTGGGCAGCTACTATTCCTTTGATAGGTCTGCTTATAATCTTTTGGTCTTCGTAAAAAAAAAATTCCAAGTTTTTGATTAATAGAGCTCTGTTTCTATTCTGGTTTGTGTTATGCTGATAGTTTTCCTTTTTGGGGCTGCAGCAGTTCTCATACTGTGGTTTTATTGTTTGTGTCCAAAGGTGCACCAAAGCCCTTGACAGCCCCTTCCTGTGGGCAAATTGTAAATCAGGATCCAAAGGAAGACTTGTCCACAAGCCCTGGACTTAATTTCAAATATTGTTGCATTTGTGTTAGACTGCTAACTTTAGAGAGAACCTGGCAAAGTATATGACTATCTTCATGAGGGAAAAAACCAAACCAAAACATAGCCATGAATTCTGTGTGAGTACATAAAGCCTGTTCAGTTGTTACTGTGCCTCATCTCAGAGAAGGAGATACAAAATCCTCTTGTCAATCTTGTCTTGCTGCTTGTGTCAGTTTAGGGGTGAATTATACCCTATTTGTGCCTTGTTTGAGCAGCACAGTGGGAGCCCAGGGCCAGTACCCACTGCTGCTTTATTGGTAGTGCTCGGGGAGGACAGCAAAGAGGATGGCCCTAACTAGGCCATCACCATGTATGCATCTCCTGAGGCCCCCAGAACTGATGGGAAATCTTTATTTGCTTCATTGAATTCAAGGCAACATTGATGAGGGATTTTTATCATTTTTGTGAGATTTCCAAGCTGTAGGGCTCCATTTGCTGTGTGTCTACACACACCACATCAAATCAGACACTGACCTTGAGAAATGCTTTTGGACACCTGCAGAATAAAGATTGTTTTCTACTTCATTGCCTTATTTCAAACCAGTGTACATCAACTGGCAGGATAACAAGGATATGTCTAAAATTGGATGTTTGTTTTTCTGTTGCTGAATATTACTCAACTTAGACTTCTGTGAATATGCATTCAATCACTTACATTTTTATTTCTGTTTCATGTACCATAATTCTCTTTTGCTGCCTATTGCAATTTACTGCTTCTCATAGAAAAGGTTAGCATTAAAAAGTGCATTGAGTATCCTATAAATCAAAATTTGGTGAACACATCTTTTTCTTTTAATTTTCAACTATGTTTTGGACAGGAATTTAAGGATAAAATAGTAAATGGAGTGAGCATAGATGACTTTACCAGGTCAATTTCCAGTTGTCATAAGAAATAACAGGTTTATTTGAAAAATGCGTGAATGCACTGAAGACAAATAGATGAACACATACCAAAACTGAATGAAACATTTATGTTGTTAGAATTAAAGGGAGATAAGGATAATTTTCCTTGGAAAAAAATAATTGATACTGATGTAAGATATCTAAATGTATTAGGAGCTGCTTTGTTAGCTGATATCAACTTTCATTTTGGTTTCAGAATCTATGAATGACAGTGTGAGAAATGCTGTATGTATAAGACTGGAAATTGATCTATATTGAAGCAAACTCCCCTGTTAAACTATCATATTAATTATTCTGCTGCTATTCCACAGCAGTTCGACTGAAGTGGCTTAATGTCTGCAGATTTACTGAGGTACAGCAGAGCATAAATTTTATCTCGATCAATTTTTTCATAAAAATAAGCCCTTCCCAGATCCATAGAATCCACATGAGTTTTATTAATCCTGATCCAACTGTGAATAAGAGTAATGTTTTTTGGTGGTTTGTTTTGTTTGATTGTTAAGTTTAAACTTGCCTCCAGAGAAATGTAGTGTATGCAAGTCACCATTTGGGGTTTGTGTAATGATTCCCAGAATTGCAATTTCTGAGTTTGTAACTGTTATTCTTGTAGGATAAAGTTCAGGAATAGCAGCACAGGGAAAGGGAGTGAAAGGCTCACATGTCAGTATGTCCAGCCTCCAGTGGGGAGGCAGACTGCTGCACCTCCTGGGATGCTGAGGTGGGAATCTTCCCAGTGTCTCAAACTGTACAATCTCATTGCTGAAGAGCAGTTCCACCAAGAGGGACTGGTACTGCAACTCTTATTCTGCCACTGAATACACATTGCTTCAGAGTTTACAGCAGAGTCAGAAACAGAGTAGATCCTGACAAGAGCAAGGTCTCCTTTGCTCTTCCTTCCTATAGAAGGTGGAAATGATTTACCTGCTTCCCATTCTACATCCTTTTGGTAACCATTCTTGAAATGCTGGCATAACTTTTGAGACATGCAGCTTTCTCAACAAGATAACGCAAAACTATTTGCTCAGGCAAAATATAGTTTCTCTATTTCTTCTTTGTGTGTTTTTCCCAAAATGAGACTACCTGGAACAGAGAACCTACCTCTAAGCTGGTGCTTAAATTAAGGTTATAGTCACTTTAGACAAATGATAAGATGCTAATATGGTACAGATTTAATAGTCATAAAAACTATTGGTGTTTGGGTATGGAAGAAGACAGATAAAGAAGTATTACTGAAATTATTCCTTCAGGCAGTAAAAAATGTTTTGGTTGAGCCATAATCATTCTTGTCAATCACTACTTGAAAGGAAGTTGAACAGAGACACCTGACAGCTACTTTCACATGTCTCACTGTGGGAAAAAGTCACTAATTAATATAAACTCATTTGCAGTTAGGATGCTTCCATTTGAAATCAGCACAGTTGCATATATATTGTAAAAGTGAATGAGGTGATAAGATCTGAGTTTCTTCTCTTTGCTGTCCTACTTTTTTCTTTAATTTGTACCAGCTCCATTGAAATTGGTACCATGGCACTTAATTTACTCAGGAACTAAGTAACAGCCCAAACTTATTAATCTTCTTCAGTAGGATTTGGAAACACCAAAGTATAAATCTTGAGCTGATGTCTGGGAGCGTGTGTGTGCTGACTATGGCATTAGCTTTCTGAGCACGAAGAGTTTACACCCAGGCCAGCTTCTTATTTAATGGTTTCATCTGTGAATTTCTGCAGCACAAAACTGCCTTTCTGTTACAAACAGTTTTTCCCCAGTATTATGGATGACTGTGATTGGGCTCACTACATATGGAAAAATGCAGACTATGGTGGGTAAAGGTTCAGAGCCTGCATATGTATACATAAAGTGGAACTTTTCTAGCCAGGAGTCAGTGCTCTTCCTGGAATTAAAAAGGTAATGTTCAAAGTGGTTTAACTCTGCCAACTTTAGATGCTTTCTGATATGAATTAAATCAATAAAGTGGTTATTAAATCACTTTAATAAAGACGATAAGTCTGATTAAAGTTGCTGTACTTTAGGTCACACCAGAACAGATTATATTCAACTTCCATTAAATAAAAACTGGATCTAAAATACTTAGCAATTACTGGGGCTTTGGAGGAAAAGTCATAGCCATAGATGAATAAATAAGATAAATATTATTTTATATGACTATTTTGGAGCAAATTTTTGAGTGCTGTTGAATGAGTATTGAATTCCAGGACACATCCTTTTTTTGAAAGTTTCAAGAGAATTTTTTTTTAAAAAGTAAGGGAGAAAATAACCTTCTGTGCAAAATCCTGAATTACACACAAAAAGAAGCACACAAAAGCAGGGTGGAAACCAGGTTCTTGCACCTTACACAATTATATTGACTAAATCCTTGCAACAAATTACCCTGGCTATCCTAATTCTCCTGGCTTCTTCCCTACAGGTAACACAGCTCTCAGCAATAGATAACTTTGGAAGATTAGCAGCAATTCAAAGATGCAAATATTATACAAATAAAACAACAACCCTGTTGTGCCTATTTTTACTTTACAACTGATTATTTTACAGCTTTATTTTGGTTTAAGATTCAATGTGCAATAGAATTTAAAGATGAAAAATATTAAGCACTCTCTCAAAAGAAGCCTGTCATTTTTTGGGCCAAGTGATAGCTCAGGTTTCTGGTCCCGTGTTAGGTCTGGGAATTAGCAGGGATTTACAGCAGATGCAAAGGCTGGAAGTTTGATCACTAGAGAAACAATTAATTGACATTTGTATGATTATATTTCAGCTAAGTCAAAGCTAGTATTTCAGGTTGTCTGAAAATTTGGAATGACGCTGATGCATTGTGTTGCATTTTGTTCCCTCTGGAAACATATTTTTAGCAATTAATAAGCTTTTGAAATCTCATTTCTCTCAACCCTAAATACTGTGGCAGAAATCGTGCTGCTTCAGTAAGCATGGAATATTGTCATCTGGGGAAAGCGAAGGCAGAACTTGTGTTTCCTAAGTGACAAGTGGAATGAGATTTCAAAAGAAAACTTTGCCATTTCCAACTGTTTCTATGTTTCTTTATGTGTAATTTGCCTGTTCTACCAAAGAGACTACTTGTCTATTCTGAAACTCTTGTGTTGGAAGAACTCAGACCAATGTGAACAGTAAAAGTAGAAAAATTCTTCTTCAAACTCAGATGATAATTCTGAAAGCAGTAGTGATAGCCTCTGTTTTGACAGCTGAAAAATGAACCCAAATCAGGAGAGATCTTTGAGATTCACTCTGTCTGACAGTGACTGAGCTGACTTGGACTAGTGGGCTGTAGCTGCTGTAGAATGATATGCTCTAGTTCACATATGAGTTTGGCAGGTTGTGAAAAAAATATATTCTTTTTTGGTTTTTGAAAGTTGATAACTGTTAAGAATCTTTGGATTCCCTTTGAACACAAATAAGAGTTGGAAGGTATTTTTTTTATACAGTGTATGCTGGGCTTATGTGAAGGGAGATGAGTGAGCCATGTAGTAGTGCACAGACTGTGCTGTATCAAGTGCTGGCTACAGAAGCTAAATCCCAGTCTTAAGTTTTATCCCAGTCTCAGTTTGTTTTCTCTAATACGTTCAGACTGCAAAGAAAGTAAGCTCTAGCCAGAGCTCCAGCTGAGCAAAACGTTTGCAGTGAGCCAACATCTTCTTTCTTCTGTGCTGAGGTTTTTGGAACCGCAGCTTTTGTGAGCTTCAAACTGTGTTCTCTAAAAGCACATAAATTTCAACTGAAGTTTTTCAGTAGACTTCCTAAATCACCTCTTTGCCTGCAGAGCCCCATTTATCCTCTGGTGCTCTCTAACTGCATTTCTGTGGCTGGGTGGGCTGCAGCTTCTGAGCTTTCAAATAGCACTGGGTAACTATCTGGAGACATTGCTCAATATAGTCTACAAACCTCCTTCCAAAACATCTTGTAGGGAGGTGGAACCAGGAGGTGGACCAATATTTCAAGGAGGCCATCTGGGATATGGAGGCAGCCCACAATAGCAAATCTTGTGCATATTGATTCCAAGTAAAAAGAAATTAAATACAAACAGGCCAACACCATGTGCAGCCAGGAACCATCAGTTAAAAGTTAGTGCAAAAGGTTCTGCTTATGAACTCAACTCAAAGTACTGGAAAACTGATTTCTTTAAATTTTAGCTCTTAATGAGTTGATAATAAAAACATTAAATTTCTTTAGGTCTTTCTTGGATTTAATTATCATCATATTTATACAGCTTGGATCAGCATAGCCTTCCCATTTTAGAAAGTGGGTAAAGGCTTCCAATGTCCAACATGTCATAATCCCAAAAATCAGATCTCATTTTCTTCCATACCTACCTCAGTCTCATACTGGTTACATTGCCATGGTGCCTGTGGATCTCATTATCAATATACACATGTAGCAAAGCATCTGATCTGCTACCTGATTTTAACTATTCACTTCACCTGTTTAAGTGCCTTGTTTCATTTGAGCCAGGAGGGGTTTGTCCTGTACACATAGGAAATGAACAGTGGACACTCCTCTGTGCACTTTCACTCCCATTATCTGTGTATGAAATTGCAGTGTCTGAAATTAAACTGACCTCCATCAATGTTGCTGCAGCTTTATGATGCAGAAAGGAATTAAAGAGGATTGAACACAAACAAAGACGTGGTAGGTGAAAGGAGATATTTTTAGTGAATGTGGTCTGCTTGGTTATGTGACGCAGTGCCGTGTGATTTTGTAGTTTGTATGCAGACCTTGGCTATTAAATGAAACAAAGAAAGCAAATGAAGCACAAGAAAACAAAACAAAAACCTGAACTATCAGTAATATAATAAAGGACTGAATAATCACTGACTCGATATGTGAGTTGTGCAGCCTGAGGATTGACATTTGTGTGTGACCTGTGCCTGAGGCAGTTTGTGGGAGCTGCCTTTGGAACAGATGTGCAGACGGCTGGGGCAGGGTCTGAGAACAGCTGGGTGCTGAGCCTGGGGAGCAGAGGAGGCCCCAAGTTCTCCCCAAGGTTTTCTATGTTTATCTTCTTCTCTCCAGGAGAGCTTCAGAGTGGACACTGTGCTGTATTCAGCTGCTGAGGAATTTCTGGGAAAGTTCTTCAGGCAAAGCAAAGGCTTTGCTTTTGGGAATCAATAACATCCATAATGTCTTTCCTGTAGTAAAGAAAGCAACTGGACCATATTGTAACAGTATTTGAGGTTTCTTCAGTACAGTGTATTCTCATCTCTGAGCAAAAGTCGTTTTTATTCATGGTTTACTGGATCATGAAGCAAGTCTTTTTCTTTCTGTTTTATTTAATAGTGGGATTTTTCTTGTCCTTGGAGTCATTTGTAAGAGTATTGACAAGAAATGTGAGACATCTGAAAGACAGGATGTTAAAAATAATTGTGATTGCTTGAAGAACTTAAATTATGATAATCAGCTGGCAGGCAAAATTTAATTTGGGGAGTAACTGTATATAATTAAAATACAGTACTAGTGGGAACTGACCTCTTCATATATTATTACTTCTGTAGAGTTTAGTAAATTAACAGGTAAAAGCGTACTGCTACCCCTTTCTCAGTAAAATGAAAATCTGACCTACTTTTTTATTAAAAAAAAAAGTATTTTCATTAAGTTCTAAAATTGACTATGTTATGAAAGTAAATGAAAAATAGCTTTTATCTAAAGAAGATTTAAGGTTTATTAATTTCTTATAAATACTGAAATCTATATTAATATTTGCAAAAGCAAGAAAATACCCATTTGAACAGAAAGGCCTTTTGCTTGTGTTTAGAATGAGAAAATATCAGAATGTGATGTACAGAAAAAAAGTCTAAAGAAAGGAGGTGGTAAATTCTTTTTAAATCAATTGTCAGACAAAGAAAAATCCTGCATTATTCAGTCAGTAGCTCAAATAAATTTTGGATGGAATAAATAAACGTTGCAATGACATACAAAACTTGCAGCAATATTCCTGGCAAATGTGATAGTATCTGTAAGTGATGCTGCATTCAAAATGTGAGGGGCACAGTTCAGTTGCAGGGGAAAAAAAGCAAGTTCATTAAAAAGGGCCATCTTGTCACAGATGACATTAATTAGCATTGGCACAGTTTTCAGAAGCGCAGTAAGAAAAAGTGGCTCACAAAATCAGACATGAATTGGACTTAATTATTTTCCTTCTGCTTTTTGGTGTTGTCAGCTCCTCAAGTTTGGGCAGCCTGCGCCGTGTCCTGCTGCTCCTTCCAGCCCCAGCTGCTGCTGCCTTGGCCTCCCCCAGCCCTTGTCCCTGACAATGCCTCTGGGGGTTATGGTTTTCCAACACCGAGGTTTGAGGCAATGAATCTCATTGATTGTTTTAATGCCTGATCCGTGTCAAGGGTGCAGGAAGTGTTTGCTAAGGACAGGGGACGTGTCTCAAAGCAGGGCAAGGTAACCACAGCGATGGGCACTCTGAGCTCTTTGGGATGGGATGGGATGGGATGGGATGGGATGGGATGGGATGGGATGGGATGGGATGGGCTGGGTGGGGGGAGGACATCTGGCTCCATG
>VZTJ01005902.1:935953-1170371 GCA_013397795.1 Orthonyx spaldingii
GGGTGAGGACATCTGGCTCCATGATGGGTCAGCATGACCTTCACTGCTCCTGCACTTCTCCAAGGAAGCTGCTGATTGAAAGAGCTCTTCTCTTAACAAACTAATTATGTGCATAGTAATAAGAACTTTTAAAGTAGATTTGAAAGTGCAAATTTCTTGCCTTTCCACTGCAATGTCTTTCTCTGCAACAGTGAACATTACTGTAAACCTTGATATTCCTACATCCTGGCTATCCAAATCCAAATTTTTTTAACTGTCAGGGCAACATAAATATCAAATACAATAAAAATTGGTGTATTTACTGTCTTCTGATCCCTGGAATGACTGATGTGGTGCTGAGAGTCTGATATATGGCTAACTCCAAGACATTCTTTTTTATAATAAGAATTCTTTTTTGTTGTTTATTTTGCAATTTGGCATTTTTCCTTCGCAGTTCTCCTTCTCCAAATTCTCCTAATTTCACTTTCAGGAAATATTATTCCTGTTTATTCACTTCCTTCAGTAAATGTACTGGCAGAGGCACTGTACATTTAGTCCCAACACTATCTTCTGTAAATGCGTTACATTTCTGAACATTAGTTTATTAGAACGACTGCAAACTCTAGTCCTATCCCATCCAAACTCCTCTTAATTGTTTTTTAATTAAATTTGAATTCAAAACTGTATTTTGAAGAGTCAATAACAACAGAATACATCTGCACAAATCTTCAGACCTGTCGACATCAAGTTTCTTTAAACTGAGCTTGGTCTTTTGGGAGTTGTTTCTAGATGAGAACAGTGGGATGTGGTTCTGGGTATCTGATCTCTGCTCTAGATACTGCCACTGGCAAATAAGTTACCTTGGGTAGACCATTTTAGGCATTATGTAAATACAAAGTTCTTCATCAGCATCAAGACAAACTTGTAGAGCTTTTAAAAGGCTCAGTTGAGACTAAATGACATTGGAAGAACCAAGTGAAAAGATAAACCAGCAAATGTAAAGCAAGATGACAGCTGGTTTGTTTTTTTCGTATTTTAGTTTATGAAAGCAACAAGATTTTATTTCTTTTTGATAAAGTACTTGAATAAGTTCTTAGGGAAAGAAGAATTTCATATTAGCCTTGTATTATTACTATTTTCTAAAAAATAAAAAGTTTCAACAGAACACTAACATCAGAATGCATTTGGAATAAGCTTCTGATAATTCTGTAACTGAAACCAGTAATCTCCAACATGGCAAAACAAAAAACCCTTGAAATTGGGTATATGAATTTAAAGCTTTGCCAGTTATTCAAGAAACAAAAGGCAAACCTTGTGACTCAATGCTGGCATCTAAGGGAAGGACGATAGGTCATGAAATAAATCATTCAGACTCTGGAGTTTGAAGATTTCCATTTTCCGTCTAAACATCTCACATGTCTTAGGAGAGATGTACTGTGCCTCTGCCTTTGGGAAGTTAATGAAACTGAATGTTCATATCTGGCAGAGAAAAGGAGATTCTGAACTGTGTCGTTTATAATCAGCCTCATGAAGATGATGAAACTTTGCATCTGAAGCTCCATTTGTCTCTGTCTTGCCTGTAAACTCTGTTCATGAGTTTTTTTCATCCTGAATAGGAGTTTATGAGAGTCAATAACAACAAAGTGTGTTAATATTTGAGAAGTTGGAATTTTGAAGTATATTAGGTTTCTTTCTATGTACAGTCAAAGTGTCTTACTCTGATTATTCTACTGAAGAATAGTTGCTTTTACAGTTGTTTTCTTCTATTGTTCCACTGCGTTTTCCTAAAACTGCTTAAATCTCCTTCAGAACTACAGATGTGCAGAAACCAGGCCAGAATCATGTATGGCTTACTGAAAACTGGGCTGGGAGTTTCTTTGCTATGGGGGGGCTCTTTTTTGTTGTTTTCTCGAGGTACAGGCTATGCCTTCCTTGCTTTATAACAAAAGCAGCTGATGCATAGTTGATAGTTAAATCTCAGGTATAATCCCTTGTGAATTGCATCTAAATCTATTCATTTTCCTTGGAAGCCTGTAGTGAGTTGGTACATCTTAATGGTCTGGCCTAAAATGTTGGGGTTTTTTTTGTTAAAATTGCTTCTCTTAGTTATACTAGCAAAAGAAGAAGAAGAAAAGAGATATTTAAAAGATGTTTGGTTCATATCTACATGTTTGTAGTTGTGAAGGAAATACTTATCTGCACGATAAAAATGACAAAGTTATCTAGGTGATGTTTTAAGAAAATTCATCCTTACAGTAAAAAAAAACCAAAAGAATTTGTCTAATGTTATTTAAAATTAACCAATACATTAGAGACTGTTTTAGTAGGTAGGTGCAATTTAATGTCAAACTTTTGACTGGAGCATTTAAATTTAAATGTAATCCATGAAGCGATAAATATGTCACTAATTAGCATTAATGTAACATGATTGCAAAATAAACATTTGATTAGTACATTTAAATTTCAGTGTAATAAACTGCTGAACTAATTAGTAAATAAAGTCCTGTTAATGCCAACCTTTGGATGAGACATTTATGCATTGCTCATGGGAAGGTGTTTATAGTTAAAGCACAAAATAAACCTCGATCCTTACCAGTGCATATGGAGCCTAATAGCTTAGTAAATAAACAAAGCATTTGGAAATCTCTTTTCAGCCCTCACTTGCATTTTCTTTTGATGAAAGTTTAGTAACAGCTTCAGAAAACACATGGCTTGGTAAATGTTGCAGACAAATGTTGAAGCCCAGAGCAAATAACTACCCCAGCTCCCTGACTGTCATCTGAAAGACCAGAGAAAAAGGCAAAATCCTTACCTGATTAATTAGGTGATCGTCCAAGTCAGGTCTCAGTGTGGATTGGGGGAAGCCTTTGACTGTGACCAAAAACCAAAGTACCAGTTTGATACCCACATTACTGTCCGTGATGGTGGTTCTTCCACTTGGCTGATAAGTTTTTGAGAGGCCTAAAAACATGAAGCCTGGATGAGCAACAGTGAGCTCCTGGTTTAGACAAATAGTGTTGAAACCAGTCTCAAACAGCACTGGTTATTTTTTGGAAAGCCAAGGTGGATGTCACATTTGCTTCAGTTTTGCCCAGGTTTATTGCAGCCAATGAATTTCATTTTTTATGGCCTTTTGTTGTTAGATTTGCAATTTATGTGGAAACTGTCTGAGGTTACAGAGCAGGACAGTTCCAGCTCTGTAAGAAATGTTCAATTACTGATTGTCCAATGAAAGGAAGATGAAAAATTCATGCCAGAGAAACAGTGAGTACTAGTGCAAATATTTAAAAACCCTTTCACTGGATACTGAGTAAAAAAATAGAGACAACATTAATGAATCCAGTGTTTTCCCATTAATGCACAAGTCACCAAAGAAACATATAAAATGTCTGTAATAGACTTCTCATTTTAACCCCATTTTTCTCCAAGATTCAGGCTTTAGGTCATCAGTTGAGAGAATGGTTGTTTTCTTGGTATTTGGAAGTTCTCAAGACAATGCAGAGATGTTTTCTTTGAAGATACCAAACTAATTTTGCTTTCCAACTGCTACTATTGCAGATAGGAGTAGTGCTTTTTAAAACAAGCATAATTATACTTCTGTACAGTATTTTCTAAGATTTTGAACCCACTTTGTTCTAAAGCATAATATCCACAGAGCAAACCTAGGACTGAGCAGACAAAGGCATTTTGCACTTCAGGCCTGCATTGACTGCCTGCTCAAAACATCTCGGAAACAGCTCATATATCTTTCAAAACATAAAAAGCTTTCTTGGAAAGATCTCTTACTCATAGTGAAGGTTTCTTTATTTCTTTTGGCATAAAAGGTATTCAGAATCTGTAAAAGAAGTCTTTACTGTAGTCATTATTTCCTCACTAGCTCCTAGCACAGAATGCATTTCAATTCCTTGTTACAAGGCAAATTTGTTTGAGCCTTTTATTTTTGCAATAAGATTTTAATCAGTTAACGGTAGCAGCTAATTTAATAGGGGAGAGCAATTCTTCCAAACAGCTTATCTGGGTTCCCAGTGTCATTTGCAGTCTAAAGTGTAGCTATAAATAAATTAAAGCTCTCTTCAATGGAAAGTCAGTACCAAGGGACATCATCTTTGTTGCTATGAAGTCTGATCTATTTTATAGTGACTTAAAAGCTATAGCAGGAAATATATAATTAGCTGATATCAAGGATAGTTACAACAGGATTGTTTTTCAGTCTAGGAACTTCTGGAGTAGCTGCACCTGTTTACATTGCACAAGAGTATAACTTGTGAATGTAAGGTTTTACATGTTAGTTGTAATAGGTTTTATAATAACTGCAAACACCCCCATGTGTTTTGAAAACAAAGGCTCTTGTTTGAAGAAAAACATTAATTTGAGTGATGGGTGGTAATTTTCACTTTTCGTGTATTTGGAACTGAAAGTGCTTCAAATGTACATGAAGTGGTGCTTATAGCCCATGGCCAATGCAATCAGAGTGCCCAGCTGTTCATTCCTGAACAGGACTTTCATTCCCTCAGTGAGATACTCTTCTGTAGGTACAATTTTCCCACTCATTCTTCAGACCAGTGCTAAGTGTCCTGTGAGTGTCCCTCTTCCTTCTCCACTCCCGTTTTTAGTAAAATCATTCAAATATTTCCCTTCCTCATCTGAAATTCCTCCCTGATTTGGAAGCATCAGTAAGTATTAATTCAGTGGCACTGTTAAATTAACTCAGCGGAAACAAAGTACTTGTTTCAGTAACATGTCGCTGTTACTTGCATCCTATCTATTCCTTGGCTGGATTTCTTCATTCCAGTCAGATTTGGATGGGGACACAGCCTTCCGTGGTGTTGGAGAACAATTCTCCATGTGCATAGTGGAAGCATTTTTCTGAGACTTCAAGGCCTTAGTGAAACGCAAATATATTGCCACAATTCTGTCTGCTGCCAGATCAGAACGGATATGTCACATAGCCTTTACATATAAAGGGTTTTTGATTTTCATCTGGACTGTCAGTAAGGTACTGGTGTCATGTAACAGGTACATGCTAAGGCAGGGCTCTCAGTTTACTTTTTCCCCTACTTTTAAATGAAATTCCCCTGGTTTGTGTAGACTTAGCTGCATATTTTTTTTTTTTAAATCAACAAAATATATTACTGATCCTAAATCTATCTTCTATTGTTCTACACATAGTAATAATTAAGTACTAATGGGCATGTACTGATGGGTGTTGAGGAAATAAACAAAGTTCCTAGCCATATGTGTAAGGACTCAAGGAGCGATCGTGGTGTTTGCACATTGTTGCACATTATTGCGTCTGGAAAGATGCAAAATTTAATTTCACGTTATTCTGATGTGATTAGGATTCCTTGGTAGGTAAAACTCTATTTCTTGTGGATTGGATAGAAGTAAAATCTTAAATACGTGCCTTTTGAGAATTTTATTTTTCTTTCCTAATGCAAATTTTATGTTGAAGTTATAAAATAAACATAGAGACCACTATAGAATATCATTCTCCTCCTTGTGGAAAGGATATCTGAACTTTTCTTCGACTTTCCAGTATGGTGTACACTATTTTGAGCTTGTAATTTGTGGTGTAAAAACAAAGACAGTGTAGAGAGGAAGTATTTTAAAGCCAAAAGAGGATGTTTTAATAGGTACAAGCAAAATGTCAGTAGTACCCATTGGTTAAAAACAAATAAAATGTAAAAATCAGGAGCTGGTGAGGGACTCACAGTACAGATCACATATGAAATGTTGGTATTTTCTTGTGGTCAAAGACTGATTTAGTCACATTTTCTGCAGTCGTAGTGGGGCTTAGTGTTATGATAGTGTCAGAAGTTGGATCATATGTGCATGAACAGCAAGAAAAAAATGATTTCTCTGTTCTTATAAGAAAGAGAAAAACATTGATCTTCCAGTGAAAACACCAAATGTAATTTGCTTTTTTCATTGCATGGCAATATTAACAAGTTTAAATACTTCTAAGAAAAATGTTTTATGTAGAAGAGAATAATCTGATTCCCACTGATAACGTTTGCAGTGGCTGAAAATAAAGCTCTATTGAGAGGAACTGTTTTAAATGGATTTTCATTTTTAAATGTAAATGTTCTGGCAAAATTCTATTAAAGTAC
Organism: Orthonyx spaldingii; assembly: GCA_013397795.1. Classification (NCBI taxonomy): domain Eukaryota; kingdom Metazoa; phylum Chordata; class Aves; order Passeriformes; family Orthonychidae; genus Orthonyx; species Orthonyx spaldingii. The sequence continues at coordinate 942,043 of VZTJ01005902.1, forward strand.
AGTGCAAGGAAAGCAAGAGAGGAATCAAAATAAAGATGTAGATTCAATGCATATAGTGAAGTTGAGTGATTTATATTCACAGGTTGGGATTTCTCTTTCTAATTTGCTGATTTTTCCCGTATGTGCTTGTTACGGAATGTTTTCATTACTGCAGTATCCCTTCTTTGGGCACACTTACAACACAGTTTTTTTAAAACAATTTTATAAGTTCAGGGAAAGGTATTCGGATTCTACCTTAAACCAAAAATGCAAAATGATCCCCATATTTAATTTTAATGCTATATTATATAGAAAGGTTCCTTATGCTTTGAGCATTTAACACCATGTAGCATTAAAAAATACACCAAGTCTATCTTAGAAATAAATTGTAGCATTTTTCTAGTAACTTTACATTTATGTTCCTGAAGCAGAAACAAAGAAATTTTGTTGATGATTTAAGCATGCAGAATAATGTGAAGTATTATAGCTCAGCACAGAGGTCAATATGTTGTTGTGCGTGAAATTAAGCAAGATTATTAAATCACATGGATACATTATAAATTGATTTATAAGCAGGGAATATTCAGTGGTATTGCAGTATCAGTGTTTTTTGATTTTTTTTTGCTTAAAATATATTGGTAAATTTAGGTGTGAAAATATACAAATAAAAGAAACTTTACATGCAAAATTCTTGTTGGAATCATCCTATATAAACACAAGGTAGAAGAATGGAATAATGAAAATTTAGCATGTTCAAGCATCACTGTGGTTTAAAATTTTACTTGTAAAAGGTAGTTTTTAATATAATTTGAAGTGACTACTTGCTTGATTCATTCACTGGCCAGAAGGTAACTCTATCTTCCTGAACTGAATGAAAAAAAGATCCCAATTTCAGTAAGGCTGGGCTTCTTCCTTTCATACTTACTGTGTGTAACTACCAGACTCTCCTCCTCCAATACAACTTCTACAAGTAGAAATCCTACATATTCAAAAGTCAAGCAGTGATAATGGATATGTTGTTTGTGACAAGAAAATGAATTGGATGGCTGATGTTCAAGGGTACATACTTGGATCTCATCCTATAACCTATCACTTTTATTTCTATCTAGTTTATCTACTGCTAATCTGACCACGCCAACTAATTTTTCAGATATTTCATTTATGTGTGCCTTATGCCCATGCTGTATTAGGACAGGGGTCTTTTATTAATATTTCCTTCTTGATGCAGCCAGTCCAGACCACTTGAGCAGATTCCTAAAGGGTGAAAATTTATATTTGGAAACACAGCAATTGTTAATTTGCACACTAACTCCTGGGATAGGTTGCTTTTCCTTTATCAGCTTTTGAACAATCTTGCCTAAAGGTCAAGTCCAGTGGATGTGGCAAATTAAGTTAAAGACAAACATGGGTCCTCTGTGAGAGAGCATTACTGTGCCTGGTATATCTGCTGTGCTACTTGGTGAAAATAATCTCTTCATTCTGCATGCTGGCAGGTGATTCTTTCTGTTCTTACTGGTATTTTTGTGTTCTGTTGAACTTCATCTCTGGTTAAAGAAATAAGAATCAACATATAAATTTAGAGAAAGTATTTCCATTATCTGTAGTGTGGTCTTTAAAGCTTACTTGTGTTTTTCTGAGCTTTTACATAATGAAAGTCTCTCTTCAACATGCAATATTGAAATCTTGTAATAGTACTTCAGGTATCAAGATCCTTCAGACTTCAACTCCTACTTAGACATCATTTTGTTCAGTCATGCTCAAGACACAGCTGAATATTTGCCTTAAAATCTCCAGTTCTTACACTTCAAGCAAATTATAACGTTATCCAACTCTGGGAAATCAATAGAGCTAGATGAAATATTTTTTTCTTCATGCCTCCTGTAGCATTATAGAAGAAAGCAAGTGATATATTTTTTTTTTTTTTAAATAAATAACAGAAAAAAAGGTGTTGATTATAGTTCTGCAAAACACCTACCAAGAACATGATCTGAGTCACTCTAGTGACATTTCTCCAAACTGATCTTCACTCCACAGTGGAAGAAAGGTATCTGTGTCATATTGACATTTTCTATGAACTAATTACATTTAAATTTAAAAGATAGTACAGATTACATCCTGATATGATTAAATGAAGTGCAGTTAGATGGAAACTTTAATGTCATTTTAAAAAAAATACAGTGTTCAAAAAGTAGTGTATAACAAGAGGTGCTTCACATAACCTGCTGGTAGACAATTTATGTGAAAGTGGAATCAAGTCCAAAAAATAGAATAAAACAAAACTGTTAGAATTTAAAAACTGCTTTTAAAATGTTCTCACAGATCATGAAAAGGGCAGCTGTAGATTTGGTCAGTCATGGGTTAATTGGCACTAATTGAAGAACAGTTCTTGAGGGCAGAACACAGTAACACTTCAATAAAAGCTAAACTTGATATTGAGTGTCTGTATCCTGTTGCCAGAGATGAGATAATGGCCCAGAACGCAGAATTTTCCAGCTAAAGAAGCCAAAGTTCTTTATAAACTTGAGTTAATTGGCTATCAATGCCGTTGCGGAGAGAAGATTTCACTGCAAAAGCTGGTCTGTGAGTGTTCCTGCCAGGATATTTGTGAGCCTGGCCTCAGGATGTAAATGGAGTGAGGGATGATCAAAGTTATGAGTTGCACTTTCTGAGTAATCTGCAGTAGTGGGTTGAGTTTGGGCTGTTTTCTCTTTTAGATTTCTTCCCAGAGTGGCAAAATAATTTGTATTTTTGCTTGCTTCATTTTCTAGATGCTGAACAGGAAAAAACCTCCAAACACACAACCAAAATCACAGTCTTATTTATTCTGCTCACTTCTTAACTTTTCCCTAATCATAACTCCTTTTAAACTTGCTTTAAATAGTCTTCACATGTGTGCCTATTCCTCAGCTGCCCGGCCAGTTCTTCAGGTGCAGTTACTGAAGGCTGCAGTGCTGGGGTGATGGTACAGTTCTGTTAGCACATTTTAGCTTTCTGCAGTTTTCACTGCCAGATTCTCCTTCTCTGGCTGCAATTAACATCAGGTTTGTGGTGTGTTGGCAGTAAGTCAATCAGCTTGTTGGTATAAATTAATTACCAATGTAGAGATTTCTTTCAAGGTTAGCTCCTCAAAGGCCTGTCTCAGCCTCTTTGTTTTTTGCCATACAGCTTTGGGACATGCCTAAATTCAAAATCCAGTTGTATCTGCAGCACTTTGTTATAAAGGGATAGTGATAATCTCTCATCCTCCTCCCTCCCTTCTGTTCTTCTCTGACTTTGGTAAGCCTTGTGACTCCCAAGGACATGTGGAAAAAGGTTACTCTTTAGGGCCTGGGATTGAGGTAGTGACGAAGGACAGAGCAGCTGCTGGGCATGAAGAGTTCATGTGAACAGGGCAGAGGGAACATGTAAGAAAGAGAAGGATTGACACCATCACTGTGCAGCTTTTCTGCTTGTAGCTGTGGATGGGCAATTTCTACAACGTCTGCAGCCAGAGAAAGAAGCTGTGCCAAGACTGTGACTCATTTGCACGGCTTCATAAATCAAACCAAAAGATACTTGAGATGATGGCAGCCATTCTCACTGCTTTTAGCAACACATCTTCCTTTGTGTTGAACCTTTTATAAATAGTCCCTCCATCAATATATTGAATACTTAACATCAAGTAACCATCACTCAGGTAGCCATAAGGGACAAATATGCCTAGGCTGGAAATGGTGAGTTAGTTGCAGACTATGTGCTGATATATATATTTTTTTTCAAACTTTTTTTTTTTTTTTTACCTCTTCAGTTTCACTGATGGTATTTAAAGGCTGCATTTGACATACCTGCAGCTCAAATGAAAACAACCTCAGCAGGTGATTTCTTTTACATTCAGTAAACCCCAACCAATTAGATGTTTAGAATCTGAGGGGTTACTCAGATACTGATTTAGAAGCCTCCCAGATGACAACATTGCATATATTAGTGCAGGTAAAGTGGCTACAACTTCAGTTCCATATTGGTGCCATTAGTTTTGCCTGAGACAGCTTGTGATAATTAGATTAAAATCCAGTAATTAAGGAAAAAGAAGCAAATACAAACCAAGGAGAAAGTTTATTTATGACAGAACAACACATAGTAAAACTTGAGAAGTCTTCATCATTTACTATCAGAGCTAAAGTTTCATTTTTTTAAATGCTTTTATTACTAAATGGAACATAGTAACACTTCCTCTCTATGAGAAGGGTTGCTAACTAAAGCAAAAAGCTGAATTGATTAGTTGTTATTTTTGTATCCTGATCTGCTTGTTTAATTTTTCCTCGGAAAGTTCTTCTAAACCCTCCATTAGTGCTGTTTACACCTTGAAATTTATATCTTGCTCTTGAGGTAAGTAATTTATACATATAGACTTCCAGTATTTGGTGATACTCAGATTTATGTATCACTTGAGTGGAGTATTGATCCTTCTATCTCTTTATTTTTATAGTCTAGTAGTTTAGGACATAAAAATGGGTAAACACAATTTTCTGTAGTTAAATGCAAACTAAATATTATTTCTTAGTGGTAAACTATTCTTGGACGTTAAGGAATAGGTAAATAGAAATCTATTTGTTGCATATAGATTGGCCAGCAAATTGAATCCAGATAGATAAAAATCCAAGTGATTATTATTTTCCACTTTATACTCATACATAAATTCATACCAATGCTTTTGAATTTCTGTGTAATAATTTAATTTTTTTTAGAGTTGAATATGCTTTGATAATTTTGAAGATTTATATTAATGTTCTAGTATTCTCAAAAAGAATGTCTTTTAAGTTGGTTAATTATTCTCAAAAAGTGAAAATGTGTCTATATTCTTAAGCTACGGCTTCTTCTACCCGTATGAAGAATATTAGTTGAGGGGAAAATATGACTAATTTCTGTATAATTAAAAATAAAAGGAATTTTAAAATGAGTAAAGTTAAGTAAGTAAAAGGTTTTGTTCTCTGCACACAAAGTAGAAAGCATTGCAGTGCCTGCACATTTATCAAATAATTCATCTGAGTTTGGCCCTTGCTGCAGAACTGACACCTGCAGCACTAGGAAAGTAGGCAGTGGATGGGCTTATTTGATATAAGTTCAGAAGAATGCTATATGATAGCACAATATATCAAACAAAAGAGAGAGGAATGAAGACAAAGGGTGGCCCATTGGAAAATACTGAATATGAATGCAATGATCATATCTTCAAAGACAGTTTCAAACCAAAACCCTTCCTTTTTTTTTTCCAAGTAGCCTTCCCTTATTTTTGTTGTGTGCCAGCAATTTTGTTAATAATTTTTTAATCTACCTGTCATATCTTGGTTTAACTGATATGGAAAGCTTGTGACAACACTTGTAATGGCAGTGATATTTTAAGTCAAACTCTTCAATCATATCTCTTCAAGAGATGCTGCTTCATTAAAAGGGTAAATTGTGTGTCCATCTAGGTGACTGTACTGGGCTCAGAGGAGATTCCTCTCAGAAGAAGGTCCTTATTTCCAAGAGCAAACTATAGTTGGTAGGGGCTAAAGCTGTGATTCAAATGCTTTTCCACTCTTGTTTTTCCTTCATGGTTAAAATAACAGAGCAAACTCTCTGCTCTCCCTCTGTTTGGGCAGGGGATCTTGACTGGTTATTGTGTACCAGTCTGCCATATGGAATAGTTTTTCATGCTGGTTCTGTACAGGGACAGAGAGTGAAATATTCAGCAGAGCTGTACAGTTCAGTGGGAAGGAGGGTGTTCCCCTAGAAACAGAATTAGAGAAAGAAATCACAGCCAGGAGTACTGGGAAAACTCAGTATTCATGAAAATTCTACATATTAAGGGAAATTAGTGTTTAGCAACACAATATATCACCTAGGTTAAGGAGATAAGTAATACAAAATAAAGGTATCATCAGTAGAAATGTTATTAAAGTAATGGAGGTAAATTGAGCAGGATCCTGGAAAATGCACCTCACTACTTGGTTGTATTCTGCTTTGGGAGGTTCAGCTTCTTTTGTGGCATCTGACTGGGCAGAGAAAATTGAAGCCTGACATTGCTGGTATTTTCAGCCCTGCTTCACAGAAAGGAGGTAAAATCGTTTCTCTCCATTCACCAGTCAGCTATCCCTGACAGAAGTCTGTTTTCTGCCCATTTTAACTCTGTGTCAGCAGACAGCTCCTCTCTGCACCCTGAAGGATGGCAGCACAGAAGCTGGACTGTTGGCCAGGCCTGTTCCTTAGATTTGATCTCTTCCCTGATCACATCACCCCAGGACAAGCTAGCACATTGTCACTGAACTCCACTGAAACGTGCCAGACACCTGAAAAGAGAATGTATTCAAATCTGTCTGAAACATCAGCCAGTGAGCTCATAAATACACTGTAGAGGTGTCATCTTTCAGGAAGGAGTTTGGAATCGTTGACAGCTGCATGTCAGTGTGCTGGCTTATGAATATGTATAGAAAAGGCCAGATCCATACAGCCTGACTGTGACCCAAATTCAGTGCTCTGTGTTCCCTGCTGCCCAAAACCAGTTAGAGAGAAAGTGAGGTGACACTGGTACTGTGTATTAAATGCACAATTAATATTGTAAGTTATGCTTAATGTAGATGATGCTATTACAGCTCACTGACCACAAGGAAAGACTTAAATACCTATGCAAGTCTTTAAAGAATGTCACCAAAATTTTGAACTTAAAAGATTAGAAGATACTAAGGGGGCAGACAAAGCAGTTACCCACAGCGTATAATGATAATAAGAGTAGGGACTGTCTGCCTTTTGTAAAGATCACAATACCTGTGTACAAATCTAGCTGAATCCAGCAGGAAGATGAGAAAGCACACCTCAAGGATGAGGCAAAAGGCTCCAGTACTTGTGTATACATATGTGGGTGCTCAGCAGAGAAGTGGCTTGGGCTTCATTTTTGGGATGTGTGTGATACTACAGTCGTGTGTGTGCGGAGGTGTTGCAGACTGTCTGCTTGTGAGGTGGTTTTGGGTCTGAGCTTGGCTCCCTGGAGGATCCTCTTCAGTGCCCTTTGCTTCAGCTGCATGGGCTGTATTAACATCAACACTCTGCAGTGCTGCTCAGATGCCCTCCAAGAATAGACTGAGAAGGTTTGTTGGAAGGAAAAATCCATCGTGTAGTCAAAGAAAGATATGAAAGAGAGAACATGTCATACCAAAGATGAATTTATGACCAATGCATCTTAAGGTTTTATTAGGTTTTGTTTAAATCATTTTTTTTATTGACCCATAAATTATTGTTAACATTACCCTTTATATAACTGACTAGCTTTATAAAAATTTAAGGTTTGAGGTGGTTTATGTATGATAAAAGTTTGGAGGATTTTGAGAAAACTCAGACTATATGTAATACTTTGTTTTATTTTCCGTAGTATTTAAATTTATTTCTTCTGGATGCCTGTGTCACTTTGCAGTACTTTCAAGTACAGCTTGACCCAGTATGTTTTTGTGGAATACAAGAAAGTGAACAGAATTTTAAAATCTAAAAAAGGAAGCCCTTAAAGGTATATTATTAAGGTTGTACTTCAGCTGTGATGGCCTTGATTTTGAAAGATACTTAAAAATGTAGCTTTCTATTCTGTTAAGTGATTCCTATTTTTTCCATAACAATGCTTTAATTCGGACTTCTTTTCAAAGGATCACTCTTGCTATGAATTATTCTTTCTCTACCTAAACAGCCTTACCTTGAGACAGTTATTGGCAGCCGTACAAATTATCTGGCTGCTGTAATGATCCATTAGAAGAAGAGTATGAGAAACCAGTGAAAATTAGCAATAAAAACCACTAAAGGTATAGATCACTGGCAACAATTTAGAAATAATATCTCTGCCTGAAGCAAATTCTGGTGATTCACTGGTAATTTGCTAGAAGCCTTTTAACTTGGTTCTCATTTGTAAAGTTAATAGTAGGTTATTTTGCATTGTGATTGAAAGACCTGAAATCTTAGTTATTATTTAAGACTACTGATTTCTCCAAATGGAAATTTACCCATATATTAAAGATCTTCCTGTCATAAATGATAAAGGCAATAATAAGAATATTGTTTCCACATATTTTAAAATGCTACTCTGGTGTAGACAGTACCTTTGCTTGGGCACAGGGTTTAGCTGCTGATTTGCAAATAAAGTAAGTTCTCAGTTTGGGCAGCTGCATTTATGACAAACATAAGAGCCAGCAAGTTTTGCAGTGAAGAAAAAGGGATCCAGTTGTGATACAAAGGGCTTGTGGGATTTCTGCAATCAGGGCTAACAAAGGAGGCAGCTGCCTGGAATGGCTGCTTGGAGCACCAACCTGCGTGCTCTGATCTGGTGATGCACCTCTCTGACCTGTGTGCTGCTACTGAAGAGATCCCTGAGGGGAGGAGGAGGTTTTGCCTGTCCAGTTTTCTCTGTTCAGTTTTCCCTGTACAATCACTGCCTTCTTTGCTGGGCAACACAGAACCCAAAGCTCTGGGGTTGATTCCTGGCTCATTATTCCAGGATGGGGTGGCATCCTTCATTCCCACAGCTGGACTGGAGCAATCCTGGCCCCCAGCTTTAGCCTATAGTGATCCAGAGCCTCGGGCTGACTCTGGCCTGATCATGCTCTGTGTCTTTCTGAGACACAGGTAGAGAGGGGTGCTGGCACCAGCATAACCCAGCACCCCACAGCACTGGGAGAACTGGAAGTCAGAGGCTTTTCCCCAGCTCTGATAGGCACAACACAATTTAAAATTAAAATACTATACTGCCCATGAGAGCAACAACTGTCCTTTTGGATCCTCACACAGCTCTTCAAGCTTAATCAGAAGGACCATAGGATATAGATTTTAAAATAAATATTTTACAGAAAGTCAAACAAATATAACAGGCAGGAAATACTTTTTATACAAATATATATGAAATCTTTAGTATTAATCTAATGATACTGTGTTGAATGCAATGTAATTGCATTGCAGGGATATCTTGTTTCATTTTAGACAGGAATTTTTGACTTGCTAGTGATTATCTTTTCAGTTCGCTTCCACAATCTCACCACAAACTCATGTTCTGTGTGTGGCTTCTGAGGCTTTATTGCCATGTGGGCGTGTGAAGGTGGGAACACACATAAATGAGATGCCCCTGTGAGGGTGGCCAAGATTAAATCTTGGTGTACAGGAGGGGCTGCAGGGGACAGAGGCTCCTTAAGCAAAAGCAGAGATCCAACTGCATCACACCAGAGAAAACTGTACAACTGGCTGCCTCCTGAGTTTGCTTCTTTCCAAGGGTTACAGAAATAAAATACTATAAATGGTAGAAAGAAAAATGCGGAGCTGTTTTCAGAGGTCAAATCTACTATGCCAGCTGCTTGCTTTAATTCTGTCCATTACTCACAACATAAAAGCAGTTGTGGTTGATTGCAGTGTAGTAGCATAATAAAGTTTATTTGTCGTACAAAAGAAGGCTCATAATACTTAACATTTACAAAATATATCTCCATGACATTTGTCCTTTTCATTTGATTTGCATTTGCTAGAGTTGTAGGCAATCACTTCCCTTTGGAGGTCATTGAATAGCCTGTGTGTGTTTTTCTTAAATGGCATTAAAAGCACACTGGCCAATTTAATCAACTTCCTACAGAAATTCACACTGAATTCTTTTTCCACAGGAAGTCATCAAGCTCAGTTCTGTGCGTGCAGTGTAATTCACCAAAAAGTACTTCACTGAACTTAAGGGCTCCTGTTGTAGAAAAGAAACCTTTCCTTAATGAGGCATTTTTGAGGAAATAGAATTTCAGGCTCTGTTCCTGGTTAGACATTGCTGTATGCTCACAAAAACACTTAGCAGAATTTTGCCTTCTCTTATACAATGTTAACTGACAGTGGAATTTCTTGCACTGGCATCCAGTCAGTTAAAAGAAAGATGACAACTGCTGTGAGTTATAGTTGTATATCTTTGCTCTTGATTTCCTTATTTTGGTCCCTGCTAGTAGAAAATTTGCAGATGTACTTGTTAATACTTTGGAGGAAATCCTGACTTCAGTGAGACCAAGATTTTACTCCTAATTGCAAGATGGCAAATGAGGAGAATGTTTGTTTGCCTTTGTTTCAAATGTTTTGCCTTTAATAGCTATGTGTTTATAGTGCTTTAAAATCTGTCCATCCCTTTCAACATTATGAATGAGAAAAGTTTATACAACAGAACACATCAGTGTTCAGACCTTTTCTATCTTGGGATCAGAAGATACATTTCAGTGTTAACAGTTCCTGAGAAGCCACCATCTTCTTTGCTGTAAAAACAAAGTACTGTATCAGTGCTAAAGCTGAATATGTAAATTACTATTAGTATTAGGAATGATGCATAAAAGTGAGTCAGTGTTTTGGAGGATGCTGCATACTCTTGACACCTCAGCTCCTATAGTCTATTTAGTCTGTGTTCTGTATGGCACAGGTTTGTGACAGATGTTTTACTGAATGAGGGAAAACACAAGTGGTGGGTTATTTGATTTTAGTCTTTTTTCAATGAAAGAAATGCAAATCTTTTAGAGAGTAATTGTGTGTCTTAAGTCTGCTTAATGAGCATCTATGCCTTTTATCATGGAAAATATAGTTAGAAAACTCATTTAACATGCAGCAAAAAATGCAACAATTTTTCCATCACTGCTGATTTTTAGATTGCAAAAAAAGTTATATGGGCTTATTTTTCATGCTTCCATCTTATGCATGGAATTCTCTTTACAGACAAATTTCCTGTCATATTTTAATTACAAATATGGGTTTTGTGCAGCCTATTATTTAAAAAAATTAGGAATATAGAAGCTTTCTTTTCTTCTTTTTTTCTTTCTTTTTCTAAAATAGGAAATTTAGTTGACAAGTCGTTTAAATATGCAGTCTTCTGAGGTAATGCTATTTAGTGTCTGTGGTTTCTCTTCAGTAAATGTTCCATTGCCAGATGATGTTTCTATAACAGAAAGGAAAAGTGTCATTTTTCCCCTAGACATCCAAGTTTCAGGAAAATTTACCAAACCTAGGAAGAAGATAAAATCTCTGAAATAAATTTATAGTAGTTTACCTTTGTTTATTGCAATATTTTTCTCCCTGAAAGTGGCTTCTTAAGCATCACAGATGGTATCAGAAAGAAAAATAAATTATAAAGATCTGGTCTGAGACTCAGGAGACTTGGATTTGAATTCTGTTAGTCATCTGTTTGCCATGGGCAAATTACTTTGCCTCCAGTTATGTCACCTGAGACCTCTGGGTCTGACTGTGATACAGATAACTCAGTCATAGCTGCTGTATTGATTTAACAGCAATAACAAACTCAGGCTGATCCATCCATTGTGCATCCATTACTGGTCCTGTGACAATGTTCTGCTTGCATGTCTAAGCTTCACTGCTAATGGAAATTAAAAGCGTTGTGCTTCTAAGTAGATGATGCACCACTCCCTACATGACTCAGTTTGATGTGGTTTTGTTGGGTGGTTGTGGGTTTGTAGCAGACCATAGGCTCTCAGAGCTGGCCCCACTCCAGCAACCTGAACGCTTTAATCACTCCTTTAGAGAGCCTGTGTTCCTAAACAGATGATTTCAGCAGATGCCAGAGAAATAAATCCTCCTGAGATGAAAAGATATTCATTTTGTGTCTCCTCCTTGAGTGGACTTGTTTGTGAAAGGTAATGGAAAGGAGCTAGAACTGGAGGCTGAAATTCTTTGACCTTTAGACTGGTGAAACAGGTAGCAGTGGTTCAGACTGATAGGCAGCTTCTCCTCCAACACTACCCTGCAGCACCTGGCAGGGCAGGGACGGTCTGCAGCTCCTCCTCCTCCCTGGGAGATCTTTGCTTAGCAAGGACACAGATTAGCAGCAGGAGAGTTGGAGCTTTCAGAACAGGCATTATGACAGGGCTGATGTAAAGCCCAAACAGCTCATGGCAACAACTTCTATTCACTGCCTTCTGACTCAAATTGAGACTGGCATCTGGTGTGAGGGTCTGGGCTCCAGTCAAGCAGATGGTGCTGAGTGTCGCTTGTACAGTACCCTGTAGCTCACACACATGGAGCTGGGTGAAAAGATGAGCAGATAAAATGGTGCTGGGTAATAATCTCTTGTCTGCCTGTTGACTTCAGTGGGGCAGGCTCAGAAAGCCCTCCTAGTCTCCGTGCAATCTGAATTAAAATGTAACCTTCCCTGCTCTCTGTGCCCATGTACATGACCCTGTTCACTGCATTTATACTGAATGCTCCTTATTTTCATCATTAAAGGATCAGCAAAATTTCATCGATAATTTTTAAACATTTTTACAAAATTTGCATGAAAAATAGAAGTTTTTTGGTCAAGAAGAATGAGGACCCAGCAGTATTTCTTTTTATAATTCTCATGGATTTCTAAGCATTTTCTTCTTGGCATCTGTGTTTCACCCTTGGTCTGTACTCTGTGGTAGAGGAAGTACCTGGTTTAACTCACCAACTTCCCCTCCTGGTAGGAAAGCCCTGATATTTCACTGGAGATCAATGCAGCTTTTTGGGTAGCCTATCTGCTCAGTGTGAATCCAGGTTTCTCAGAACATGAGAGTTAGGAGGACTGACAAAGGGAAGCAGTCTTCCCTTAATGGGAAAATGCTGGGTCTCCCAGCAAAAATACCAGTCTCTGATTCTGTAATGACTTATGCATGTGATTAAACTTAAGCATATGAAATATCCTGCTGTAGCCTCGTAAGAGTAACCCTTTGCATAATTAAAACTCAGAAAAACATCGTTATTTTATCTTGGAGAGGATGATTTAAAAGCTGTGTCACTGTGATTAAAATTGCTAATTTTGTCTTGTAAGGGCAACTGGTGATTGAGATGAAAAAAGATGGTTAGAATATTATTATTGTTCTCATTTTTCACTTTAGTGGTTTCCAGACTCTCAGAGTGTAGCCACACACAATTAGTATTCACATAACTGCAGGATGGCAATGAGTGGCAGGGGGAGAGAGAGAAGAACTCAGTGGTTTTTCTGACATGGATGAAGCAAATTTCCCTTCTCTTTGCTGGAGAAGATGCTGAGGTTTCCTGGCCATATTCCTGCTACTTTTGCACAAACAATCTATTTCTAGGGGTTTTGCTAAAGGTTAAGGAGTTTTTGTGTGGCTGAGCACCAGTCAGGAAATCACATGTGATCCATGCAGGGTCAAGAAGAAGTGGCTGAAACAGGAAGCTCCTTTAAAGAACAGAGACCTAAACTGATAATTGTTTATGAAAAGCAAACTCAGCAAATATGTTAGCATCAGTAGTGATGTGAACTGTGATCAGGTTACAGAGCTCCCTCCAGGACAATAGTGACATTTTAATTTTTCCCCTCCAATATATTACTATGAATGTAGCTGCTGAATTATATCTCTGTATTTAGTATTTTTCTGTCCTTTTTTTTACTACAGTGAATGCATTTCAAACGGTCAGTTACCTTATACAAAGTAGCTTTTGTTCTGATGTAGGTGAAAGATCATCCATTTGAAGAGAATCCTTAAAAGTAGTCTTGCATTTCACAAGACTTGAGGAAATGTTTCTTTTCCGGTGGCTAATTTTCAGTGCCTGCCTCTTAATTTGCACAAATAATTGACATCTCATTAACGACTTGGTAGGAACTCTGAAAAACAACTGAGAAAAACAACTTGAGTACAACAGGGGGAACAAAGTATTTGGTTCTCAGTTGTGCTGATAGTCTCCAATCAGACTTAAAATGAAGTTGGAAAATAAGTATAAATTATACAAGAAGGAAAGATTATGCATTCATAAACAGCTCCTGAAAGATTTCACCAGGCTGTGTGGGGCAGCTCGTTTGAAGTGTGTGGATGCTCGTGGCTCCATGGATATCTGTGCTGGGGGTTTGGTCCTTCTGGGCTGACACTGCCAAGGCAGGGCAAAGACACTTCACTTTAAACTTTTGCTGTGCCTTTTCTTGGATTTTACTCCAAGCTTTGTCATATTAGTTAACACTATTGGTTTTATCTGGATATTTGAGCTACAGGATAAAAACTTTGTTTTATTCTTTAATTAAGTGCTAGGCTTGGGGACTTTTTTTGAAGTTGGAAAAGTGGTGCCCCATAATGATGGCAAAACCTGTCTCAACAGAACCTATGGCCAGTTGTGCTTCCAAATCCACTGGCTTCTCTTAAGTAAAAGTTGTTGATTTAGACTGGTCACTAGGAGTGAGAAGGCACTTTATCCAGAAAGAAAAGGTACCAGAGTAGCTTTCTGAAAACGAGTTACGATCTTTGTCTAAAGAACCAGATTCATATTTCATTTCTGGTGTCATGTCAACATTCTCCCAATTGTTTGATACAAGAAATAGAGGGGTAACATACAAGAATGTCAAGAGAAAAATTCCACAGAGTGCTTTCTACTCTGGTAAAGAGCCTAATTACTGATAGTTCTGAGGAGCTGCAACTCTAGTCACAGTGTTATTTCAGGAATAGAGCACGCCTACAAAACTCTGGGTCTGGGACATTTAGTTCAGATCACCAGGGTGTAATGGTGAGGCAAATGCATGAACACAAAATTGGAATTGGGGAAAGGTAATTCCTTTTTTTTTTTTTTTGGAAGTCTTCTGGCAACTAAATACTGTTCTTGAAATAATTTATTTCCTTGGGAATCAAATTAAGATTGTAGCAGCATGTGGTTTTAGCCATGGTAAATGGATAAAACTGTAGTTAATGATTTTATCAATATTTTATGACCTTGTTCTTTAATGTGTAATTGGTGATCCACCAGGCACTGAGTAAAGCCGTTCCCATAAGTAAATATTTTGATAAATCCAAAAGTCTATGCAGAATAAAAAGAAATACTACTTGGAAACATAACTATTGACAGTATTTCTCCTCTTGGAGTATCAATATTGTTTGGTTTTGTGTGGTACTTAAAATAATAAGAAAAGTTCAAAAGAAACTGAAATAGTCAGGAAAAGACTACTTTGCATGTTGAAGTGGTTTTTGAGAGGAAGGCAATGGCAAAAAACAAAACAAAAGCATGGTTTAGAGTATAGTAATGTGATTCAGGCAGTAATTAAACCAGGGTGGTGGTGCTGCAGTAATATAACATAAATTGGGTAGTGTTTCCAGTATAAATATTTTTGTTGCAACTTGCAGTTGAGAATACAACCTTTAGTCTTCAAAATATGTATGCACACACATCCTCTGAAGTTAGCAACATTGCTCAGCACTGTTTATGTGTACAAAGTATACATTACCTGTGTATGTATGGCATACATGGCTTGGTTTATGTACACGGTTGGAAGTCTGGGCACACGATGTGTTCAGGAAACTGGCAGCTGTTTAGATCCAAACCACACCACCAAACGTGTGCCACGCTGGGCTCAGGAAAGGAGGTACCTGCTGCCCACGTGAGACTCCTTTGCCAGCAGTAGGGGTGCACTCTGAAGGTCAGGGTTCAAACAAAAATTGTGGTGGAACCTTCCAATGTTGCCTTTCTCTATTTCGATGGCTGAGTAAACAAAGAATTTGCTGCTTCCAAAGCTGTCACTGAAATAGTTTTGAATTTCTCAATTACAGATATTTTCTAAGCAAGGGACCAAACAGAACTTCACACAATTCTGTTTTTTACAGGAAAGTCTGGGCCTGTTTTGGTTACTTTTCTTTCTATTCTATGCTCTTTTCTCCACTGTTCACTGGGTAAGTAGCAGTTTCTTTGTTATTTTTGATTTTCAGTCTTGCATTATTCACAAACTTCTGTTTTGAATCCCAGAAGACAGAAAAACTTCATCATGCATTCAAATCCACACATATATTATAAGAACATCCGCTGGTGATGAGAGTCATTGGCAGCTTTCACAAGCTAACATTAATTATGCACATAACGAAAAAGCACCATGACTGGGAATCATCATTTCTAATAAAAACACTGACTTCTAGTCATGGATCATTTTATCGCTCCTTGGGGCTATAAATCACTCATGTCACTAAGATATATGCTTTTCCCCTTTTTGTTTTATTCTTTATAGAAAGCTGCTGCTGGTGTGGTGAAGGGATGAAGAGGAAAGTGTCTCGCTTTGTCTTTTTGAATAAACATCTCAGCTGTCCACAGTGAGGTGCCAGGGCAGATTCTTTGTCTGTGGGGGAGCACAGAAGAGTAAATGCTGAGGCTGAGTGCCACGAACAAGGCAAAGTCAGGGCTAGATTCTGTGCAATGCTTTACCATATCATGGTGAATCTTTATTTAGGGGAGCATAACAACTTCACCATTTAAGGCTGTCATATTCCTTTATTTCTCCTCTTAGGTAAACAGAACAGAAAAAGGCATAGAAGCTTTTCCAAAGCAAGGGGTTGGTATTTCAGAGAGGTGGTTTAGGTACAGGATTAATCACCTGGTGACTGAGAGCCTGCTCTATTGTGTGAGTCAGTAAAACCTTTACCTTGGTTCTTGTAATCCTTAGCTTTGTAGTGTATCTTATTTCATAAAGTGACCTCACTTAATTAATCATGTGTGCAGTAAGACAACAATGGGTGGAGAAACAGAAATTATATATTCCCTCCAGAACTTCAATCAGGTTTTTTTTCTGCATATTTCTTATCTAATATTTGTTTCCTTACTTTCCTATGAATTTTTAGATTGGGCATATGGACAAGTTGTTAAAGTATTTCTCAACTTGTCAAAAAAGGGGAATACTAAGAATCCTGTTTATTTTTTATTCACACAGCCTTTGGGAAAATGTTTTAGAAATGCTGTTGCCTACAATGTTAAACCCAAAAGCTATACTGGGGCCATTGATGTGCAAAGTAATGTAGGTGCTGGTCATGACCACTGCACAGACCTTAACCAAGAGTATTCAATAAGGAAATTAAAATTGTATTACAGCTCAAGAAATGAGACCTAGAACAAGAGGTAACCTGTCCTGGATTCTGTCTGGTCAGAACTGTGCTGCCTTAATCTTGTTTTAATTGTACTGGTTGAGTCAAAATATTTAATTTCAACTGAAGTTATATTTATTTCAATTTCCTTAAAAGACAGACTTTAGACAAAAAAGGTAATTTCCTTCAAGAGGAACTGAGCTGATATAACTAGTTCTTTGTTTCAGGTACCACACTGAAAACTTACCACCTTCTTTCAGGCTTTCTTTCTTCCTGCCTCTCACTGAGGCAAGATCATTTCTGTCTACTTTTGTGTTTGCCATCTCTTGTAGTCTGCTCGGCATTTGGATATGCCAACACTTTGGAATTATAGATGTACATGAACAGAGGAAGCCAGGTAAGGAGAGCGTGTCAAGATTGCATCTCCTGCTTGAAAGCTCTTGTCAATATTAAAATACTTTTGAGAGCAGTGAGATTTCCTGTGGAAGCAGCTAATACTTTTATAAAGAATTTCTGAAATACTGAAGAAACATCAACTTGTCTTGCAAATTATTTTTAAAACACTTTTCTCAATTCTTCTAGAGTGGCTACAGACAAAAGGGAAAAGTATATAGATCCAGTGCTAAGATTGGCAGATGATAGTGTACCCATATATATAGATTTGCCTGGTTGTAGCTGAAGAGTGTGGCCACAGTTTTGTGCTACAGCACCAGCAATGCAAAGATTTCAGGGTTATACATAAAATTCTTATATTGTGTTCAAAAAAAGCAAGCTATTTGAGAACTGTGTGAGGTTCTTAAATAGAATGTGGTATTTTGTATCTTGTTAATATAGGGACAGTGGAATCTGTGGTTTATCATTTTTGTATGCTTCTCATTTTCCTTTTGTACTTCCCTTTTCTCAGTGCTTGGTGTCTGTTTAGGACATCTGTGAAAAAAGAAGAAACTGGTAAAACATGGAATTTTGAGAACAACAATTTTGCTGTGAATAGCAAAAAAAGATTTTAGTCAGGAATATGAAAGGGTAGAGTAAAACTTTTCAAGGTTTTTTTTCTAAGAATAAGAGGTAACAAGTCAGAGGTAACTTCCTCTTTTAAGGCTGGAAGCTTCCATTTGCCATCTGAAACTTTTTCCTAAAATGGTTTTATAAGATCTGCAAGCCCTCTTATGCAATATGTGTTGATATGTATGGTTAGAGAAGCTGCCTATTTTAACTTCATATTTCTCAAGTGTGAAGACACCAGAAAAGGACCACAGTTTTGTTTTAGCTTCCAGAAAGATTAACACATATTAATATGAGTATGCCTTACATTACAGCACTTTTCAAGCTGTGAACACACATTAATTGACTTTGAAGCAATTGAAAGACTGGTGCAATGAACAGTTCGTTCCACAAATATATTTCTTATTACAAGCAGAGCTGAGGGTATATGAGAACATTGCCTGTTTAAACATCAGACCTTTGAAACAAATTGAATCAGTTTTAATTATTAAAAAAATGAAATGTAAAAACTTTCAAGGTTTATAAGCCCTAGGGTGGCTTAATTAAAACTGAAGAGAAATTAAAATTATCAGAATTTAGGGCAACAGGAAAAGAAATGATAGGTAGGGACTTTCAGGCTATAATAAGAAAAGAAAAACTTTAAGTCACTTGGTAATTGTACAGTAAAACTTTTATAATATGCTGGCTCAAATTATTAACTGACCTAAATCTCTTTAAACCATCTAGATGTTAGCCTAAAATAAAGCATTTATGTATGGATAGTTCTACACTAAAGGGAATTGATATCAGTTATTTATCATGTTAATGAAAATAAACTATTGATAATTTACCATAAAGTTATAGATTAAACTAGTTTTAGATTACAAATGAATCCATAATTTAAACTGCTTTCCGTATGACTGCTGCAAATGCGATTTCTATCAGTCTGTAATGACCCTGACAGTGAGTGGGGCCCAGTTTTGAAAGAGTCCTTTACAGTCCATTTGCTCAGGAAGATCTGGCTTGACAACTCTGAGAATCAAAGGCTCTTTATTGGTATGAGGTGTTCTGTGTATATTCACTTCCTGAGCTAGATGCCTCACGTTATCCTCCAAAACTAAATTCATCTTCTTAAATCAGGAATTCAGAGTGCTATTTGTATTTGTTTATTGGTTTTGCAAACATTGGGGTAAGGAGAATTCTGCAGGACACTGGCAGGTGTCAGGAGAGACACGGCAGCAAAGGGGGCCAAGCACTCTGGGGGGACATAAGGTTTTGCTAATGAAGTTCTTTGAGGAAATGATTTACCTCCTTTGCTACTGACGCTTTTGTTTTCCTGGAGGCCATGGTGTGTCATGGTCTGCATGTGCATTTGTCTGATTTTAGATGCCAAAGTTTAAGCTGTCATTAGAATATTTTATCTGTCACAAGGTCTATGTAACCCTTCTTCAATATCCCCCTAGACATGAACATTGTGATCCATTGTTTTGTTATGTCTTTTATGCTGTTCTTATTCATTATGCTCATACTTAGAGGCTAGTAAAGACCAAATTTTCGTTACTAAGTAATGTTAGCATCAGATAGGAAGAAAAGGATGAAATTTTCTTTGTTTTCAAGATGTCATCTTGATTTTTATGGTTAGAAAATACATTCAATATAGCCCTGTGTACTCAATGAAAGCCAAATGGCAGTATCAAATCCAGGCACATCATAGCATGGCACCAAGCTATTATTCAAAATTTGTAACCCAAAGGCTTGAAAAAACATTATATCAGATGACAGACTGCAGTTCATTGTTGGATCTGTTTGAGTTAACACAGTAGTAATAAGCAATTTCTGTAATAAAATCATAGCCAATAGATAATTCTGTCTGCTACAGATGATAATTCAATGTACAACAGCAGCTTAATATTGCATGAAGAAATTTTTCTAATGTAATTTTTGTCACTCAGAACTCTTGGAGAACTTAAGTGTATGTTTCCATCTACACTTTCTTCTCTTTTTATTTAGCTCTCTACTCCTCTTAAAGAACAGTGAGTTGATCTCTGACCTTTCAGAATAAGGAAGATTTATTGAAAATGTCTAGATAATGGGATACAATTTCCTTTCCTACTTATTTTTAGAAAGTAAAAGGAGCAGTGTAGAGAAAACTGCTGCTGCAAACTTCACATGTGATTGCTCTGCCTTTTCAGACTACCCTGTGTTAATTACATATGATTAAAGATGGTGTGTTGCATATCTTTATCCTAAGTTTACAATTATGTTGCGTGACAGATGAATGAACACTGCTGTCTCTTGATTTTACACTAAAACATGAGAAGTATTTAATGTGAAGAAGTAATTCAGGGACAAGGCTGGCTTATTTTCTGGGATTTTCTCTTGTGGCAATATTGCAGAGATACCGAGGAAAATTTCTAAGTGTGAAGTTTGTGTTACATCAGAGGGAGGTGGCTGTAGGTAACACCACGTGGGTGTAGATTCAGACAAACCTTGATGGGGCAGATGGACAAGAAATTGTAAGGAGTGAGTCTGGCCACGGATACAAGGGTAATGATCAGCTATGTGCCATACACACCACTCTGCCATGGTACCTGTAGTTGGGACTAACACCTCAAAAGCTTCCTGAACAGAACAGCTTCCAGAGCAGTCTTGATCTTAGAAGAGTGTAAAATGATTTTCAGCAGCTCCTTTGCCCTGGGTTGTGAATTCTGTCCTTACCTGGGTACTGCCACAGTCCCAGGACTGTGGCTCCCTGGGCTGCTGAGCCATGCTCTGCTCGCTTCTGGCTTTTGATATTTCACAGCCAGTTGGGGATTTCATTGTTATTTCTTTGAAACAATGGCATGGGTTTTGCCATTGTTCATTTGGTTGGTTTTGGTTTTCTTTTTTAGCTTCTTAAGTGGATTTGTAGGCAGAATCCAGTGTTTCATTTAGTCACAGCAAAAAAGAGGGCGATAGTATTTTTGCCTACTCTCAGTAACAACTCCTCTCAAAGCTGAGGAAAAAAGTTCAGATGCCATTACCATTTTGCTGAGTCTTCATTAAGGGTGCAGTTTGTGGTCTGGATTCTCTTGCTTGTCATATATATTCCCTGGTAACCTCCTGGTTCTTAATTACCCCAAGGTATTTCAGGCCTATCTTCTTTAGCCAAGTGCACAGCTGTGTATTTTCTGGGGGATTACTATTTGAGCCCTAGTCTGAGCATTATTTAGATTATAAAGTATAAATTTAGAGGTGTCAGGCTTATGTATTTTTCATAAGGGATGTGCAGTGGTTGGTAGGTACCAGGAATTTCAGAGGAATTAATCTACTGAACAATAGCAGGGCTGATTGTGTGATTCATTCCTGTACATTCAGTTCAGATTCAGGCATTTTATAGTACCCTGCTTACTGCTTTAAACACTGAGCATTCATATTCTTCACATATAAAATATTCACATATTGTGAGAACCCTTTGAGGAAAAAAAAGAATTTAAAATATAAATGTGTTTGTGTGAACAAATTTGCCTGTTGGTATCTGGATTAGTAAATGCTTCAGTTCTGATATAATCTATTCAAAAAGGCCTCATATCTCACATGATGTGTTTTCTGTTGTTACCGCTAAAAAAATTTCAATCAAAATACACATGTGGCCAAAACTAAAAAGAATATCTGTCCTGTTGATTAATTTACCTAAAGCTATAACCAACATGTTCAGCAAAATGCTTGAAATGGAACCTCTCTGTTGGTTTCAGGAAACTCATGTGTTCTGTGCAGTTCTAGCAAGGAAAATATTGAATAATACATTATAATTCTAAATTTTAGAACAAAAAATGAAATATTGCAGAAGTGTGACAAAATTACTGAATCTCTTTTTAGCTTTATAAAAAAAGATCATTTTTCCTTTGAAAAAAAGAATTCTATTTTAATAATGTCCCCAAACATGGTTTTTGTTTACAGAGATGTAAAGTGACCACTAAAGTTATGCTTAACTAACAAAGAATCTGAATTCTTTGTTAAAACTAACAAAGAATATTAATACAGTGGCAGAAAAAAAACCCTCTAAAACCTTTTTTTTAATGCCAAGAGAGAAGATAGTGTTTTCTTAGTGGAGCAGGCCATGTAGTTTTAACTTGCCCCAGTATTTCTACATACCAGACTCTCGTGTCACCCTGGTACCACCATGGCCAAGTCCCTGAGAGGAGAGTGAAGCATCCCAGTCAACAGCCAAGGAAGGGCCTGTAATCCCAGTCCAGCACAGGGGTTTTGCTGGTGCTGGGAGCAGGGTGGGGAGCAGTGCTTGATGGTGGTGCAGTGGGGAGAGCCCCAGCCCGTGTGGGTGGGAGATGTGGCCCTTGGAGCAGGGGTGGGCAGTTCTCAGTACTGGCATGGCCCCGCTGCCATCCTCTGGGCAGCACTGGGCACCTCTGCATGGCACTGCAGGGCATCTCCAGTCAAGGGAGACATGGTTTTTCCCCCTTCTGATAGAGAAAAATGCTCAGGTTTTTTTGCCTCAGATGTGCCCTTGGATGTCCAGTGGTGCTTCAGTGACTTGCCACGAGAACAAACTCACTGAGATCCCCTGGCAGCTGGATAAATAATAACACAATATTCTTTAAATATTATTAAATGTTATTATTGAATTTTTATCTCCAACTTTTTGATCTTTATCTAAGCCCCTGTATGAACGGGGTAAAGGACCAATGGTCTGATGAGTTCTCACCTCATCTTTTTCATTCATAGTAGAGAGAAAAAATGTCTCAAAAGGATACTGTTTCTCTTACAGATAATAATCTGTGTTTAGCACAAGCTTCTGAACATTCCAGGTTGCTTAATCATGTGAATGCAAGACTCTGCTGCTGAGCTTTTGTTCTCTGCCCTTAGCTGGTGCCTTCCTTATTTAATTGCTGTGAACATCTTCAGTTTGATGACAGGATATATAATGAGGCATCCAGCTCTCTGTGCATCTCTGTACACAGGAGCCTCAAGAAGGGAACAAACAACACTACATCTTAATAGGAGATGTGTAATTAGCCTAGTTATTTGCCTGTCTGTGGGTGTTTTTTTTCAATTCAAATATACTCTTCATTCTCCTTTTCAACTAAATTTAAAATACTTTTCCCTCGTACCCAGAGCATATTAAATACTAAGACATTGTGCAAACTGAGATGTTTGATAATAAATGATAACAAATATGATTTTATACTTGTCAAACACTCTATTTCCACATGTTCTTTGATGTGGGGTACATCTTCCATGTATTTCTTAAAAATACAAACTTCACTGTCTTACTGCAATGTCTTGCAATTAATATTTTCTATAAATTTAATTACGTAGTTGGGTTTTTGAAATATTTTTTCTGCCCAAAGTGGCCAAATATAGCAAAGTGTCCAGTGAAATAACATCAACACACATTTGTAGAAGATTATTTTGTACAAATATTATGTTTTTAAAATATTTTGTCTAAAAAGTCTGAGTACTCCCATCTCTGAATTCTTCTAGATCTAGAATGGTAGATGAAAGGGAAACATAGTGAGAAGACCTTAATTCCTTTCCCCTTTAGGCTTGAGAAGTCATGCCGGAGATGTAACATATGTAGTCTTAAACTAACAACTTTAATTTATTCAAGGGGAATTAAGTGCCTACCTAGCTTGGAGAGTATTCACTTTAATATCTTTGATAGTTGATTGTTATTTTGTAAAGTGATGAGAATGAATACCCTCCTTTCCTCCTGCCTTCCTCTGTAGGGCAGAAACAGAGTGAACAACATTACAGGGTTCTGTGAAGTGCCAAATTGCAAAAATAGTAATGATTTTACCTTAATAAAGTTACTGTTGGTCTGGGGTTTTTTCTGCTTAGCATGTGCTACTACAACTTTTTTCTTCATAAATGAAAATAAGCAGACTTTGTTTCGTCTACTGCTGGAAAGAAATTAAATCATTGTTAGACACTCTTTTCCTGTTTTTACTTATTACAGGTTCAAAAATTATCTTTCTTAAAGCCAATTTCAAATTATTCCTCATTTTTATTACTATTTTTTTTTGCCACCTAGAGTCTGTCTGTTTTACATTCCAGAAATGATTTATTTCTTTTATCTTTTCCTTTTTAGTGTTGTGTCCTTGTGAAGAATTAAAATATCTTGCATAATGAAGATCTGTATGCAATACAAAGTAG
This sequence comes from Orthonyx spaldingii, assembly GCA_013397795.1. Taxonomy (NCBI): domain Eukaryota; kingdom Metazoa; phylum Chordata; class Aves; order Passeriformes; family Orthonychidae; genus Orthonyx; species Orthonyx spaldingii. Next base: position 965,970 of record VZTJ01005902.1, read on the forward strand.
AATTGATTAGCTAACAACAAAACTCTGTTTCTTTTGGTTTGGGTTACTGCAGCTGCTCTAATTGTTAAAGGCAAAATTATTAAAAAAAGGAAGAGAAGAGAAGACCATAATCAGTCTTACAGCTACCAGAATAGTAAGAGGCTTTAATTGCCTTGGTTGGCTGTATCACTAATGAGTACAGTTTCATTAAAAGTTCCATCGCTTGTCTAATTATAGCCGGAAACTTGCATTTCTCTCTTTTGCAAAGGAGTGCATTTCCTTGGTGCACTTCCCTGGTGAAAACCACATGGCAGAGCCAAGGCTGCTTTACTTGGGACTCCTCAGGAGGTCAGATCACAAATCCCATCCCTGTGACTCTGATGTGGTGAACATTCCATACTGACTGTGGCAAAACAAACTCTCTACCCATTTGGATGAGTGGAATATCACTCAGTAATGCACATTTTATTGCACAGTATTTAAGAGTTTCAGGTTGGGGAAACAATTTTGGATTAAGGGAGGACTTAATGTCTACCATAAAAGTTGTGGGGGTTTGTTTTTTGGTTTTGGTGGGGGTTTTTTTGGTTTTTTTTTTGTTTTTTCCTTGTTTTGTACTTATCCTCTGCAAAATGTCAGAATTCAGCAGGTCTGCACACATAAAATAATTCTTGGCTTTTGTCTTTTAACTCTTTTTGGATGAAGGAAATAACAAATTAAACAAGATATAGCTTATCAAATCATACAGATGTATTGCCCTCAAATAAACTGAAAATAAAAGTGAATATATTAGAAAGGAGATTTTAGTATGCAGGGAGTAGGAAAGCAGAATCATCCAATCATCCCAAAACTAGTTTATCACCAGACATAACTAAAGAGACTAATTAAAACATGAATCCTTTTTGATCCTCTCTTAAAATATTGATTTTCTCCCTCATCCTCCCAAGGTCATTCTTTTCTTTCCTTCCATGTGACTCAGTGGACGTATGAAATGAATAGGGGACTTTTTTTCAAATTATAATTTTAGCAACAAGGTGTCTGTCATAGCTGCATTTACCAGAAAAACAATTATATAGGTAAGATTTCGAAAAATCTCTTAAGCAAATAAAGTTTGTCCTGCCATTACTCCAGTAGTTCCCCACGTTCCCTACAGTTGCCTGCCGTCAGCAAGTATTTAAATCGGCTTTGAGTAGCAGCTTCTAAAGCTGGGGCACTTAAAGAGAAAATGATATTGGGCGTTATTGAGAATGTTAGAATGGTTTATGAGAACCTTAAACTGTCTGTGTCGCTGTGTGCAGAGGCCGGGTGCTATCACACCTTTGCCCACACTAGCAAAGTCTGCATGCTCTTCAAAGACTGAGTCCCATGGGATTAGGAGAAGGGTGGTCTTTGAGTAGCAATTCTCCTCATGTCCAGCTACTTCCATGGAGACACCAAAGCCTTGTTTGTAGGATTTTTCTATGCTGCTGAAGGTCTTGGGGGAGCCAGCAAGGGAGCGTTCGAGGAGGTGGGGTTGGGGGCAAGAGGGGCTGTTTAGCAGCAGATCCAGGCTGATGAGAGATTGCAGAAGGGCGGAGACAGTTAAGACATGGATTTACCAGGAGTCTGGCATTTGTGCAATATATCTATTGCTATTAAAAACTCCAGTTCTGTGGTCCACATCCTGCTTCTCCCATGCGGCCCAGAATGCAAAACACAGACGCTGGCAATGGCCATATCCATAGGAGATCCCAGGCTGTGCTTGCCTCTGTCTTGCAATACAGGATTTTACCTTTATAAAGTTGCTGTCCTTGATTCCATTACATTTTACTCCACAGCTAGCTGTAGCCCCTGAGGGCTGCTTCACTCATCTCGGTGTTAAGATTCAGATTCATAAGCCTTTAAATTTGATAGATCATTTTCTTTTATGTTAAGTTAAAAGGGCTGTAAGGAACACCCAGTGATAATTTATTGAAAAGACTATTAACAATGAGGTTAATGACAGTGATACATCTCAGCTGTGATTCAACCTGGCAAAATAATTAGTACTTTCAGAAACACACATGGCCTTTCTTTTTTCCACATGAAAGAATTAAATACATAACTCTTATTGCAGTCCTGTGGACTCATAGTTTTCCTTTAGTCTTTATCACAAAGGTTAAGATTTTGCCATTTCAAAGTTTTATGTATGAATTCCCCACACACAAGCTCTACAGCTCTACCAGCAGAGCTCTCATTTCTCCACTACAGCAGTGCTTCAGAGAGATTCTGAAAGGCTTTTTGCATTTCCTCTGGTATTACAAGAAACACCACAGAGGGAATAACTATGTCAACCCTGCTTTAACAGTGAGTCCAACATCATCTTAACACCATACTCATCAGTTGTTGCCAAACTAGGAAAAATATGCTTCTGCTTCAGTGGTTCAGAGGCACCATAGGCAAGGAAAGTTAATGGAATTAGTGCTCATAATCAGTTTCTTTCTGTCATCCCAACACATATTTGTAGCTATAACTGAAGATGTTCATTGTAACCATTCCTGGCTTTGCTCATGGTCTCTTATACCCTTTCCTTGAAATTTAAGCTGCACATTTAGGATCTAAGAGTATTTTGGTAAATTTGTTTTTGTTTACTAAGAGGTTTAAATTATATTTGTGAAACAGTACAACTAGTGTCCAGTTTGAAGTATGAATATGGTTTGAGTTCTTTTCTGGTGAGGGAAGACATGTAGAAGCAAAGGCAGCTGGCATTCAGTAATAAGTTTTATAATGTATGAAGATCATATCCATATCTCATATTAAAAAGTGGAGTAAGTTAATTTTCCAAGCAAAATGCATTTATGTATAAAACAGGCTTCTGTATGATGAATGTATTAAATTCATCAAAGCGTGAATTTTTGTTCAAGGGATGTAGCATTTTCACTGTGTTTGAGCATATCTTTGAGTTGTTTTGACATTAATAGTGACATGTTTAATAGATAAGAGGTGCATCATTTGTGACAGTTTCATTGCAGCTGAACTTTTGAAGGATTCGTTTCTCCTTTCTTACACATGTTCAACCTCCCAAGCCATATGGTCTGTGTTTCTCAAGATGTTTGGTATTAGATCAGCCAACTAGGTGCATCAAAACATGAGTTATCTCAGAAACAAGAGACAGGCTTGACACTGAAGTACACATCTAATTTTTTTTCTCCTGAGAAGTCTTTGCCTCTTGATTACATCATGCCCTCATCTTGTGTGGAAGATGCAAGTAATAAACTAATATTCCAGCAGTAATTTACCTCATTGCAAAACATCTCCCTATTAATTGGGAAGCATTTCGTTTCTGTTACTTACTGTAAGTGCAGGATGCTGATCCCTGTGTGGTCTTGAACATAATAAACATAACATAAACATCATAAAGTTTAAGAACATAGAAATGTTTTCTTGTTGCTGTTGCTGACATTGAGTTGAATTGAGTGTCCAAAAGTGAATTATTTTCAGTTTTGAGGCCCCAGCCTGCATATAATAAATTTTCTTATGCTTCTGAGGTTTTTATTTCAGTGCAGAGAGGGCTGACATACTTTTTTAGTATGTGAGTCAGTTCAGCGTAAAAAATCAATGTAAGGAAGGGATCACCTCTGTGTTTGGATGTCTTACGTTTCCTGCTTATACTTCACTTTATGTTGTTGCTGATTAAAATGATGGAATGTTGTCTGTGAATTCCATACTTTCAATCTGAAAAATCTACAGATTTGCAATATCTAGCATGATCCTTAAAACATAGGCTTTTTGTTCCAGAACTGTCCATTCCCTGTCTTTCATTTGTGTGTGTCTGCAACATTTCTATCACTAACATTTCACCTTGTGAGGCTATGGCTGCAGAGCTGCAGAAGTGCCATGAGACTGTTGCAAAATCTGGACATTCTTTGTGGCTGTCTCCAAGTGCAACATTTTCTAACACATGCTCCAAGGCCAGATGGTTGGGTTACTTAATTTTGTATGTCAGGTATTCCTTGCTCCTTTTCTGAATAGTCTGACATTTTGAAACCAACCAAATGGTCAAGAATGGCTTCACATTCCTTTTCCATTCACATGGGGAGAAGTGACTTGTCAAATACTTTGTGCAAGGGCCACCTTCTCATTACCTGTTTCAGCTTTTACACACTTTCAGTCCCCCATTACAGGTGAGGTGAACTTTTGAGAACAATCCAGTTTTCCTCTCATGGCCAGATGCTGTTCACCCTTCCTGTCTCTGTATGAGCTGGCTGCTGTTTCTGTGTTCAGAGTCAGCTGCTTTGGCCTCAGCCTGAGCATCCCTCATGCACTCTCCCTGTTGTGTTGGAGCCCAGCTATCAGTGCAAGCACTGGGTTTCTTCTTCCCTGCATACACAGGGGAGAAGAGAACCCCACAAGCGTGGCTGGTATTCCAGCAAGTAACTTTGTGGAGGTTCTCAAACCTACTGCTGCCTTGACATCTCTTGCTGAGCCCTGCGGCAGAGGAGAGGAGGTTGACCAATATGTGTAGGACTACAAGGAAGTTTCCTTAAGACTTGTGAAATTGCTGCATTAAGCACAGGATGGCAACCATTATCTCTTGATATTTTTCCTATTTCTTCTGGTTTGCATCCACTGGGTGCAATTCCAACAAAATGATTATCCAACATGTCCCTACCAAAACCCTTTACATTTCTCCCCAACTTATATGGCCATAACCCAAGCTGTCAGAGTAATGTCGTCACTGGGAATACTCCTGGCTTAGAATGGTGATAATGCAGACACCAGCAATCTTCCTGTGTGAAACAAAGTTTCCAAGTGTCTCTTTCAGAAGTTCTCCCTTGTACTGTTTGAAACAACTGTGTGATTGCATTTCCACATCATAGGATTTCTAATTATACCTCCTTTATCATCTTGATATACGTACTGAGATATTTTTTCCTTAAGCAAGCTGCACGGAGATGTGTTCAATTAGCCACCACAAATGTATTTTATTAAAGAAGCCAGATCTTTCTGGAGTGAAGGGGGTTTGGGGTGGAAGTGACTCCACCTTAATATTCAAGTGTATTCCTCATCTTTTCTGTTTTGTCCCCCAGAATACATCATGCACAGGCAGTTCATTTTAAGTGCTGTATACAGTACCTGTTATGCTCACTTACTTAACCTCAAGACAGAAAGAAATGACAAAAACTGTGCTGTTGAGTAAGAATAATCTCAGTTGCATGATCTCTTCTCTAATGCCTGTTTGTCTATTTTATGGCAGTATGAAGGATTATGTTTGGGGGGTGGTTTTGGTTTGTTTCATTTGGGGTTATTTTTGCATTTCATTATTAGTCCAGATGATTTCCAGCCTGTTATCAAATGATGATATTATGTAGCTATTATGCTATAAGGCTTAATCTGATTTGATTGACAGTTTTACAACCACAGCAGGGAGTGATAAGACATATCCTTTTTGTGGGATAAGATGTTTATTTTTTCTCAAAAAATAATCTTTTGTTAAAGATTTGCATAAAACTTCAGGCGTTATGTTGTTGCTGGTGTATTCTGGAGGGGTTGGGGGTGTTGTTTTGTTGTTTCGTTGGGGTTTTTTTTCCTGTGGGAATTCTGTATCATAGTAGCAGGAACACAGCACATTCTGGGACATACTGTCCTTGATAGCAGTGGTTATAACACCTGAACTGGAGGACAGGTGGATCTCCTGTCCTGCTGGATGGGTGCTATACCCCATTTGTTCAGATGGGAAACCCTACTGGAAATGACCACGGATGGTCAGCTGCTCACCCTGAATTTTCTCTCCAAGGAGGGCCTAGTGTGGTGTCAGTGCCTGCTGATGGGTGTGGAGAGAAACCGGGGAAAAAAAAGTCTTGTGCTGGAGAGCTGTCATTTTTATAGAAAGGATTTGGCCACAGAATGCACTCAGACTGCTCCAGAATCTGGTAAAATAGGTATAACCATTCGGATTCACACATGAACTTGAGTTTATGATTTTGACTCTGCAGGATCAGAATCAAGGTAAGACAGCCCTCAGACTGCGGGTAGTGGAAAGGAAAGGTGCAGATTTCAGGAAAGATGGCAAAAGGTAGCAGACTATCCAAGGATCCTGCTGCCAATGTGCTTGCAGAGGAACCTGTGAGAAAACAGTGGGCCTACTTCTCTGACAGCCATGGAAGACAATACACTCAGGTGGAATAAACTGCTGGTTTTCCATCAAAAAAGGTTCTGAGAATGAGTCAAGCGCTGCCTGACAGAAAGATTGCTTTTTAAAGGCCGTTCTGTGCAGAAGCAGATGGCTCGTTCCACTCCTAAAGTTTGCCTCGTGCAAGTGAGAAGGTCTAAATATGTCCTAAACTGCTGCTACTATTAAACTTCACAGATAATACTTCCTACCTCTTGCAGACACTTCTGTCAAATTTAGATTAACATCTTTCCTTCAGTGGAGGTGAGGGCACTCCCGAATTGTACTGACAAGCAGAGCATTTTACATAACACACAGAACTCGGCAATTTTGTGTTTGTTTTCCTATCCAAGTGACTCTATATGACAATGTGTGAAGTATGTACAGATGGCAAGAACAGTTATGTTATCAAGTTCGTTTCCTCTGCCAATGCTTACTGAAAAATAATTCCAGCTCCCCATCTAAAAGTATAAATAAACGATGAAACAAAATATCTTTTCCTTCCACTGGCAGAATAGACACTTCAAAGTTTGTTTTTTTTTTTCCCAGAGCAGTTATACATGATTAAATGGGACAAGAAATCTTTTGAAGATCACTGTATTTCTCATTCATATACCTTTCAAAGTACATCATCTGTTTAAACCCTAATTTTTTTTAATACTAATTAAGTGTCCCATTATATTTGTTGTTAGTTATTTACATAGCCTGTGAGCTGATGGAGATACAAAAAATGAGACGATTAATGAAGGGAAGCTTCATTTCACTGTACACCTGAATCTAACCATGGGTCCTGAGGACATTTGGCATGCCAAAACCAGCTAGAAAATCTTGGTTTTCTACAGTTATCCAGAGAATGTTTTGGTTTTGCACAGCGGAGAATGCTTAGTTTGTACTGAAGAAACTGAAAAGCCCAGATACAAGAAACTTTCCAAATTAGTTGAAAGCATTAACCCCTTTCCATCAAAAGCAAGAGGTTTGACTATGATTTCAGTTTGTCTTCTAAAGAAAAATGAAATAGATATGTCAAGTAAAGAAATCTGACGATGCTATAAGTGCAGCCATATTGGACAGTTTTCAAAAAAAAAAAAGGAAAATGAAAAAAATAGGAGTCTAGAAGGTCAAAACTATGAAACATTTTTATTACAGAAAAAAAAGGAACAGAAAAAATGAAAATAGCATGTCTGTATTCTTTTATTTTTCTGAATACTTTCCGTTCTTGAAAAGAAAATGCCATTTCTTGCATTTTTTAATGGTTGAGGAGTTGTCAGTACTGTTGCATAGGTTTTGTTTGGGTGGAATTGCTTTTTGCTAGTATTCTTTTTTTCAGCATCACAGCTGAAAAATAATCTTTGCAAAAAGATGAAGGTAGAGAATAAAAAAATATCTACAAGGAAGTGGGAAAATTTTTTTGTGGTGTTGCAGTAAATGCATAACATAAATTTTAAATTCCTTCATTTGTAGTACTCTTTGCTTTTACCTCTTCCAGCTTAAAAAGTGTTCTTTTTCTTTATATTCAAGATGATACTCATCAGTTCTTTTGTGAATGCAATGCAGCATTTCTTTTAAATTCTGTGTGTACAGACAAGCACTGAAAAATTAATGGTTATTGCAAGGTATTGAAGAGGAGAGATGAAAACTTTCAATTTCTGTGGTGATATTCAAGTGGGATTCAGTAAACACCTGCAGTATTTTTCAAGTAATTCATAAAACAAGAATATTTCATTTATTTAAAACATGATGAAAGTGAAATCTCTTTGTCTGATATAGAGAATTAAAAATATAAATAAGTAAATTAGAAATTGTTACTTAACAATTAACATTGTTATAATTGAAAAAATAATTTAGTTAATCCAGGAGAGTCCATTGAGTTATTCACTGACATATTGCTGGCTCCACTTGAACACATTTTATTTTTGACATTTGCATGTCTTTGACCTATGGCCAGTTTCAATGCTGGAGATACGATCCTTCCAGTCAGCTGATGCAGTAAAATAAAGATGCAGTGTGTCATCACCTTGTCAAGCCCTGAAGCCATCTCTAAGAGGTCAGTCATTCACTTCTAGCTTCTGGTGGAAAATTCTCTCCTGAGAGGTTTGCTGTCAGTGGAGGGATCAGGAGGTGCTGGAGGTGTGAGGGGATGGAGGTGACACGAGTGTACTTCTGCTCCAGCAGCACACAGAGAATAGGGACAGCTTTGTGCTCTAGGGAAACTTTCTCACCCTAGCACATTTTATACAGGTTTCATGATTGATGTTCAGTTTAATCCCTGAGTGGGGTGCATAGTAAAGGACCCTGCACTGCTGGCCAGGGTAGTCTGTCTCCAGAGGGAACCCTATAGTGAACATTCTTTCTGTCAGCAGAGAATTGGGTCCTTTAGACCAAATTTAGGAGCATTCAGGATGGTATAGCATGTGCTGTTCAAATGTAGATTTTGATTTCCCTTAGCCCTCAGAGTAACATTCCATAAATTTATTTCATCTGGAACTTTTAACTACTGCAAAATTTAAATTTTGATCTTGCACTTTTTTTGATAGTTACACATGCCTGCCTGAAAGATGCTTAAGTAGCATACATCAAGTTAATATCATTGGAAAAAAATCTCTGTCTGAAATATTAATTCTACAAGTTAGAAACTGGAAGAGAGAGAATCCAAGATGATTGGTACAAAGCAGAGCTTTCTTTTTCTCGTGTACAAGTACATTCCAGAAGAAGGGGTTCCAATACTAGATAAAAACTCCAGTGGCAATAATCTGAAAAGCTGTTCATGATAATGCCTTTCCTGGCAATTGCCCATCATGCCCCATACATATATATACAGTAAGGTTGTGTTAGTTTGGTCTTCTAGAGGGAGGAAAATCCCCACTGATCAAACAGACATCAGGGGCTATAAATAGGGAATATTGGTGCTTAGTCTTTAATCGGAATTGTATAAAGATCTTTGAGGCAAAGTGAAATTGTGAGACTGCCTACAGGGATGGTGTTTTCATTTACAATGAGCAGCTCATAGGAAAGAGCTGCTAAATTTAGTCAAACAAGGGCCATTTCCCCAGAATATACAAATATGCACATAAACCTGGTATCTCTCCACTGCAGTAGGGACCAGTGTGTATTTTCCATAATTTTTCATGAAAGAGTAAGCTGACCCCTTGCTCCTAAGGATTGTTTTAAATACCACTTTTGATCTAGCGAGTAACCACGCACTTTATAATGCTTGAGTGGATTTTTGCAGTTGCTTTGAATTTAACTAACTTGGTTTTGTCCAGTGGAAATTAGAAGACTGGCTTTTAAGGCAGCAGAGCTAAATCACCACTGGATGCTTTTGGTATTTCTAATTTATATTCTTATATTCTGTAGCTAAAAATAGGATGTGAATGTAGATAACGTGCATATAGTGGTGTTGATTTGCAAAGTTTACTATCTCTGCAAAGAACTACAAGCAGTGGAAATAGGATTTGTAACCAGTGTGACTAGCTTTTACCACAGAAAAACACCAAAAAGCATTTTTTGTGCTAACAGCCTGCATTGACTTCAGCTGAATCAGTGCAGCAAATGTGAAATGGTTTACGAAGTAAAACTCCTAGATTTGCCTCACTCCAGGCTACTTTTCTCCTTATGTGAAAACAAGTATGACTTTTTATAGAGGCTATGGAAATATTCCATTCAGTTCTGTCTTGAGGTGTTTCGGTTTTTTTCCAGCATCACTATTGATATGTGAGGGCAGTGCACACACACACAGCCAGGGATGTAGGCAGGCCTCAGCAACATCAACTGCTTCATCATCAGCCTCTGCCTCCTCTCTCACAACACAACCCTTTATACTACCTACATAACACTTGCTTCTCCCCACACCACAATTGGCCAACTTACCTGTCCCACTCAGGGCCACAGCTGAAACTTATTTAGGTAGAGGTTGCACAGCTGAAACCCATCTAAGCTGAGGTCATGTTTTCCTACCGATATGTTCATGTAAGATGAGATGCTCCACTACTGATAATACTGGAGACCACCAAAGGTTCCTTCCAGCCTGTGTTAACATGTGATTTTTAAGTCCTAACTATATAAAAAAACCAAACATAAATAATTTTACTCATGTAATTGAAATTTTCATACTTGTGGGGGAAAAATTTAAAGAAAATGTTTAATGAACATTACATTTAGAGTGAGTTCTGAGTTTGCACTTTAGAAGGGTGAGAGAAATGTAGTTACCAAACCACAGACATGAAATCAAGCTGATAATGTTTTACTAGATTCTGCACTTACTTGTTAGATTATACTCCTAAGTTTCATAAAAAACACACACTAATGGGATTTTTGTTCTGTCATTTTCTGTAATTGATGCTAAGTGATACAGAATTGCAGATATGTTTTCAAGTTATTCCTGTGTTTTCCATTATGATATATTGGTGTTTAGACTTTTGATATAAGGTAGTACTTAAACATTATTTTTACCTAGCTTTACTGAAGAGGAAGGTAAGGAATTACAGCAGAGTAATTTTGACAAATACAGTTTAGAAGTCAGTTAAATAAGCAGCAAAATAATTAAATTTGCTATGTGAGCTTTATATTATGAAGGAAAATATAAATTCACCCAAAATTAAACAACAAATCCCACTACAATGCAAAAGACTTACTTTTTGCTCAAATTAGAAAATTAATCTTAATGAAGAGTCAAAAATTCCAAAAGATCTATATATGTAAATGGGTACAATAAGTTACTATAAAAAAGAAATTGTTGAACTGCTTGTTATACAAACTTGTGGTTATATGCATGAAATCAAAATGCTATATGCACTCTAACACAATTCTCCTCTAGCAGGATAAGCAGACTCCTAAAATAATCTTGTTCATTCAGTTAGTCAATGTGCTTGTATTTTCTTTAGAAGAAGCAAATAAACCGTTTGGTGTATGCTTGCAAACGGAACAGCTAGGAATAATTGAAAGAACTCCATACCTGTGGGAATATTCTTGCTACAGGAGTTCTTATTTAAATTACTTGCTATTTCGTATTTCCTTCTTTGGCAGAATACTCTGAACTGTCCCTGGTCTCGCTGGACCATTGTGCAGTAATTCCCTGTGTCACTGCCTCTGCTGGTTTTCCTGGGGGAGAGGCGGCGGGGGGGGCAGGTTGGGCACTTTCGTCTGGGGGCAGGGGCAGTGCAGCCACAGTGGGCTCAGGGCTGCCTGGGTCCCAGCCCTCCAGGGCAGGCAAGGGGACAGTTTTGGCCTGGCCTTGTGAGGGTTGGTGGAGGGAGTCCCTGGTTATGGCACCACCTGCAATATTGAGTGTTACTGTCCTAGTTGAGGCAGAAAGGTGACACTTGTGTGTCAGCGTGTGAGGAGGGGGTACCAGATGTCAAGGGCAATAAGAATTTTCCAAAAGAATTTGGTTTAGTTTTATTTTAGAGGTTAAAGACCTTCTGACATGGGTGATATTTTTTTCTGTGCAATTCTATCTGTGCAGGTAGATAAATACATGTAAATAAAAAAAAATCAAGTGCATTAGCTTAGGATCTGGAAACAACTATACGTAAGAAATGCAGGAAGGAAGTCTAGGGTATTTACTAGAGAGAATGAACCTTTCTTAGGGTGACTTCTTTAGTTTACTTTAGTTGTTATTTTTAATTGCTTGGAAATGTCTTGGCATCATGTGTTGAGAATTGCACCATATTTTAATCTCTTCCTTTCTTCATTTTTATCTTAAAAAAAAATCTCTTATGATTTAAAAAAACCAAAACATCTGTGAGTTTCTATTGAATTGGTCAGGAGCTGTAGAAGATATTGCTTCTGTATTAACTCTGTAATGATGTGACATCTTGGTATGATGCACAGTAAACTTAAAAAATTATTTTTAATATAAATTAAATAGCTTGTGGAAGGTTAAAAAAAAATACAGCTAGGGAAAAACAAAAGTGGAGAGTTTTTGTCTTAAAGAAAAACAGAAACTAAAAACTCCTGTCTAAATTATTAATATTTTAATGGATGAATCCCTTAAAATGTCCTCCTATTTGCTGTTATATTGTTTTAGTTAGGGGAGATGCAGAGAACACTGCAAAGCAATGATAATTACTTGAGATTAAACCCTACCACCAGAGAATCGAAACAAAGGCTGATTTACCAGATCAAACCCACCAGCCTTTATTGTAGAAAACAATGCTCTCCTCTGTCTTTGTCTTACAGCTCACTTTTGTTTCAAGCGGATTAGACAATTCCTTCTCACAGCCTTTCAATTCTAATCACATCCATTTTCCATTTCTCCCTTTTCATGTGCTCTTTCTGAGAAAACTGGCTATGAGTGATCTGACTTTACCCCAGCCCTTGGCTTGCCTTTCCTTTCCCCCTCACAACTCTGCCTTTTATCTCTTGGCACTGGATGTAGAAGTTTCTTGCCTCCACAGTGTCTGATCTTATCCTCACCAATACCCCAGTGACCCTCACTTAATTCATCCCCAAATGTCTCCTGTGTCCCTGACTTTCCCTCCCTTATCATTCTTCTGAAGCGCTCGGTTTTTTGCCTCTATCAGTGTAATGAGGATGCTGTTCAGTAAAACCTCGTGGCCCATGCAAGAATCCAAAATTCATCTTTTATTACTAAGCTTCTCCAACATTTCCATTACCTTTTGTCTGGAGATAGTGAAGTCAGTTCCTTCGTCTTGATTTCACCAAAACTTCTAAAGAGAAGAACTAGTTACAAAGCTTCATTCATGCAGATGCAACTGGTTTTCTGATTGCTTTTCTCCTTTTACATATCCCCTCTGGCAGAGCTGTCTCACAGCACAAGGTCACCTGCTGTCCTTACCTGGGTTGTTGGCAGACCCACTGTTGTAGGTGCTTGTTCCCATCTGCTCACGTGCAGTCGGTATTCATTCAGCACAGTCACCCAGGACTCTCCTTCCTTACCATCAGATTCTCATTTCCATGATTTCCCTTTCGGTTGTTTAAAAAACCCTGCCTTGTGCTGGCTTTTTAGGCCACATTGTGCTCATAATCCTTCATCTTCTCTGACTTGCAATATCCAGGCCCTGTACCTGTTCCATCTCCATTGCCGAAACCAATCTACTGTATCTGTCCATGGGTGTGACAAATGCCGAATTCTTTGCTTGTATTTACACTTGGTGCCACTTTCCTCTACAAAAACTTTTCTCCTGTGTTGTTCCAGCCAGTCCCTGTTAGCCCCTCTCTGTGGAAACATTTCTTTCCAACCAATCAGGTTTTCCACAGTATAGCCATGTGCCTTCTCATCTGCTTTTGAGATATCAACTCTCGTTTTGTTAGCCCAGGTTATTAGCTTTCATTCCTTGTTGAAAACCACAAACACATGTTTTTCCTCTTGGCATGCTTCCCCATATGCTTGGAATGTTAATATGCAAAATACTTCATTAATTCCTTTCAGATACTACTGTAAAACTGAATTATTTTTACTGTCCTGATTAAAATAGTTTTGACAGTGCAGAAGTGTACCAAGGCTGCTTCTTGTCACTAACCATTTTTTACCTTTGTGTTTTTTGCTCAGTTTTTCTTAAAATTGGACTGAAAGCTGTTTAAACCAGACCTCCTTTCTAAATGAACTGATTCACAGCAGAAGTTTGGGGGTTTTTTTTGCACTTGGAAAGCATACTCTTTGTAGTAGACTTCTTTTGAAATGTCTTGCAAGGTCACCATCTCCTTCCCCCGCTTCCTCACTCTCTCCTTATAAGCAAGAGCTTAACTTTCACATCTGCATTTCTCATTAAGACCTGACTGTTCCCTTGAGAAGCTCAGAATCTCTCTATTTCTGATAGATTAGAAATCTAGCAGATGCAATTATAAAGCAGATGATAATAAACTGTTTGATGTCAAAGCCTTTGAAATTATTTCATTTCCAGCCATCCTTGCATTCAGTTTCTTATTCTCTTTTTCTTGAAGTAAAGATATTTTCTTGTCACTGTAAGGCAGATACCCAGAAGTTGAACATAATGTGTTTATCTTTCTCTGAGTTTCAGCAGGCTGTCAGCTTACAAAAATCAAATTTGAAGTCTGTAATTTCTCGGAGGTCTTTAATTTTGTTTTTAGCAGTCTGCTTCATTTCTAATTTCCATTATTATTTCCCTCTGGTGATGCCTCCACAGACCTACAAAAGCAGAATATAAGGGATGAGTTGAATATGGAAGATCTCCAGTGTATTTGAAAAAACAAGCATAATTCTTTCTCCAACAGCCCCAAACAAACAGTAACATATTGTTTAGGTATGATTAGGTATAGCTTCACAATATTTTTGTGTGAAAGAATGTAGCTAAAAAAGAACTGTAAGCAGTTTGGATTAATCACAGTTTAAGTCAGTTTATATGTCTGTAAAGACAAATGTGCCAATTTTCTGCTGTTTCTTACATCTCGTTTCTGATATGTTTTAAGAAGTTAGTACTGTGTACTTCCTAGAAAGAAATGTATGGGGAAGTTGTGGCTGCTTTATTCTAGTTATCTGAAGGTAATTTTTTTCTCTCTTTAAGAGGAGAAAAAGCCCTTATGCCTGGTCTGCAGTAAATAGGATTTGTAACCTTGGAATTATGAAGAGTTCATTCCAGCATAAACTTATATTGAAACACAGCCCATGGGATAAAGTTTCAGGTTTGTTTTTTTTTAACCACGGATGTTTCAGAATGTACAATATCTGTGCTTTGGTTTTAATAGAGGAAGAGAACACCCTGGTGAAATTATAACAAAAAATTCATTATTTCCTAGATTCAAAACTTTCATCCTCAGAAGGCACGTTCAGCTGCTAACTGGTCTTGAAGCCCCCAATCTGAATGCTTCCCCTAAAGAATTTGTTAGATCCAGCCAGGGCTGCACACATCCCAGCTTGCGCAACAGTTTGGGCTCCATGTTGCCGTTCTCATGGTTCTGCACTTTCAGCTATAGGATAAAAGAGGGAGAACAAAAATATCTATGCATCAACCTCACTTAAATATGGTTCCAGACTGTGGAAAGATGCTGTATTTTTGTGTCTTGAACTTGGGCCAAAAATCAATGAAAGCATCAGAATTTCCTAACACTGTTAATGTTCCCCCAGATATCAACTGGCTTTTCTCTGAGGTTGCACAAGTGGTGAGTTCAGTCCCATATCTTACAGCTCATGTTCAGCTTAGAAGATTATTAATTCTGTTTCAGAAAAGTTTTTGTGCCCGAAAGGTGTTTCTTCCCCTGCATGATGTCTAGTAGCCTAATGAAGATTAAACTTCTGCCCCCGGACTTTGCCTTACTTAAGGCACATGCCCTTGGGGCACCATGACCATGGCAACAGTCCTGATAGTTCTGCAAAGCTGCTGTGTTTGGAGCATGTAATTAACAGATCTGACTTTACCAAAAAGCAAAGCCTGTATGTATGAATTGCTTTCACTCTCACAAGTGTGAGAATAGATGCAGTTTCAAAGAACCCAGTTCAGTGCTCTCTCTGCAGAGTAGGTTTTCTAAACCAGCCCAAAAATTTGGCTGTATGAAGAGTCAGTGCCTTGCAGTGCCTTGTCAGGGAAAAGCTCGCAGAATATGCATGTGCTAACACAGATCTCAAGTTTAAAAGAAAGACTTTGTGCAGCCCATGATCTGAACGAGTTAAGTATGTATGACTATAAATAATTCAGGTAAGAATAGTTTCCTAACATTTTTAAGAACTGCAAGACCTCTTGGAATAAGTCTAGATAAATGCTTATAGCAGTGCAATAAAAGTATGTTTCTTGCCCAAATTATCTTAAATGTACTTTCCAGAAGTAGGTTGTCCAATTTGTGGCTGTGAACCTTGCTTTTTTGTGTGCTTGTTAGGAATTTTTACTTGCATGTATGTGTTATATGATCCATAGAACAACATCTCAAATACCAATTATGTGATAGAAACTCATTTATATTTTTTATTCCTGGCTTAAAATGCTTCCTTATTCACCTTTCCTTCAAGATGTGACATTAATTAATTCTGTAAAGGCCTGTCATATCAGTTTCATTTTAAATAGGGTGTATATAATTTCTCTAACAGGGAAAAAACTGTTACTTGTGAAAATGATGTTTAATGTAAGTTGGCTGAGCTGCAGGTTGAATGAATTAACATATCCATTAAAATCTAGTCTAAGTGCAAGATTTACTTTTGGGTGATTTCATTGACCTAAGAGGATTTTATGACTAATTTGGCTTCTCTGGGGTTTTGACACTATTGCCTGAGCTCTTAAAATATAAAATATAGGCTGGACTTCTGATACCCCTTTTAATTAAATTCAGTGACATCCACAGCATGATGAGACTGTTAATACAGGCCCAGAACATGAAGGCCTGGGGCTGTATCTCCAGTAACTCAATCTGCAGCCTTTTTTTCTGTTTGTTGAGGACACAGACCTTTCCTCTCAAAGGATTTGGCTTCAAGAGTTCTGGCTCCTGATGTTGTCTGGGCCACCACAGACTGTTAAGTCTTCTGCAGTTCCTATTTATATAGATTGTGCCACAGCCAAATGCTAAAATGTCAACATCTGTTACCACTTCTGCTTACTCATGATTTTGACCTCTACTTTTGGGAACAAAAAGATTCAGATGATTTGGGGTTTTGTTGGAACAACTCTACACTTAGAATGAAAAATACATCAAAACATTGGAGACACATTTTCTTTAATAGCTTCTGAGGGCATCAGTTTTCTTGTTTGTTTATTTATGTGCCTCTTGAGAGGCACAGTGGCCTGATTCAAAAGGATGAGGAGGAAGCAGACAGACACAGAATGTCTTTTGCCCTGGCTTGCAACTGAGTGTACTACAGTGCATCTGTATAAATGAGCAGAATGTGAATCTTCGTATGTTTTGTGTTGGGAGCAGAGCTATACTTCAGAATATATTCCAAAGTTCATGATAAGCCAACTTAAAATATTGCATGTGCAGAATATATATGAAAGAGTTGTACAAACCCTTGTGTTTCACTGGTCCATCATCCAGCTTCCCTCACCTGGTGGGACTTACTCAGCTGCTGCCTGTGTTAGATACAAGCAAAAGGGTTTTCTGCACTGGTCTCATTTGCAAATGCTGAGCACTTGCCTGAAGGAGATGGGAGCTTTTGAAAGCTACCCAAAAGAAAACAGAAGGGCCACAACAGATTTCAAACAAGCCAGCAGGCTTTTCCAGCGTCATGCTGATGACACCAGTTGGTGGCGTAAACCAGATGATGGCATAGCCATGGAGACCTTAAAGAGAACATTAAATTTTCTAGTATTTTTATAGTCAGTTCTGTGAGAAGCAGCATGTTGTCATGTTGTAGCATGAAGAGAGATTTCAGCTGCTCATTAGGTAGATGCTGCTCTTTTACACACAGCCCCAGCAGAGTGAAATATGCCTTTTTCCAAAGTCTTGTGCTCAGATGAAATTCTGAGGTTTGTGTGAAAATCCTTTAATTGGCCAGGTCTTTTGGTTATTGGCAGTTCAAGACAGAAACTTTTACACTTGACTGTTCAGGTACGAAGGTTTTGGAATAGATGAAACTTCATTTTAAATGCAGTCTAGTATTTTTTATTGAGAATATATTGGAATTGACAAAAGGTGCTTATATTGGAATAACAGCTATCCTAAAAACCTTTTTCTTCAAATGAGGGCAAACTTTTCAACTGTTTCTCTTTTTTTGCATAGCTATGTTCGCTTTAGTTGGTTCCTTTTCTTTTACTGTACTTGCACCTGTTTCAAGAAATATGTGCTCACATATCTTGGTTTCTGGTGTGGTTTTATTCAGTGAAAGACATAGTGGTTGTAATAGAACTATCAAATTTAAATCCCTGGACTGATCCTCAGAGAACTTTCTGGTGTACAGATTCTTTTTCAGTAAGGAGGAAATAAAATAGGATTGCTTTTTTCTCATTCCTACAAGTCAGATAAGTATTTTGAAATTAAGACTTGTGTATTGCACTTACGTCGTGATATTAATGGTGAAAAACAGGGGGGAAAGTCCCTTCTTTAACAAATTATCAGGAGAATCATCTATCTTATGGTAAAATAATTTCCTCTCACAAGTGCATATAAGAAACAGATGTAATATTATTATATTACTTTTATTTTACCTTTGTTGTTTTAAGATAGTGTGGTTTCCATATTTATTCAAATGCTGAATAACGTTTATTGACAGGCAAATTTTATTCTGCTCCCCTGCAGTATTTCTAAGGATGCAATGGAATGGTGAAATTTGGATTCAGCCTTGCTTAATGCTAGGAGTTTGGCTTTGCTCATATTTTTCAATGTGAGTTTCTGGTTCAATTGTTTTCCTTAGTAAAGTATTATTTAAATTCTTATTTTAAAAGTGATAGGTGGAATATGTTCTTTTTGTTACCAACTTTATGGACATAAAATGCAGTAGCTTGGGAGTACAAGATAGCTATAGTTGCATATAGAGCCCCACACTGAAATTCTTTTCGAAACAGGTTTTTTGAAAACACTGAAAGATACACTAACTGAAGTGGTGTTTCTGAGAGTTTTGGCTAAACAGATCAGTTTACTGATTCCAATTAAATCAACATCTGTCTACACATGGGATTGTATTTATACTAATTTTAAAAGGTATATCATATAAACAGCTTATCAATTCACATACACACATAAAATTTAAAATCCGTGTTTGTTTATTCTTCTGTTACAAATCATATTATGATTATGACACATTTGATGTTACTCAGGCAAAGCCTAATTGAAATTTTTTTTGAGATGTTCCTTCTGCATTTTTCACACTGGCTAGGTACATTGGGTATTTTTTTACAGTGCTGATGCCTTTTTGGTGGCAATGAATTTTAAATCAGTTGTTCAGTTTGTCATCTACTTGTCTGCTAATTTTAAAAGACAGATTAAAAGACGGACCTATATAAAACAAAACATGAAATTGTAAGTGATTTACTTGGTTTTACAGTTTGGGAGAGTATCTGCCTGTGATGATAATGTCCATGGTTTTTAATCCAGAATGGATTTAGCATTTACCTTGTTTATTTCAGAGTAATAACATTGCTTCTTGTAGCAAAATAAGTATAGCAATTAATCACCTGAGACAAGGTAGGACTACCCCATCGCCCATATATCATCTATTGGTTGTTCTAAAATTAATTTAAAATACTGTCATATGGATCATAAATTTAGTGGTAAAATTATTGAGAAGTAGGGAATTACTGGAGAAGCAATTTTAAAGAGCAGTGACTATCTTTTGTACTCTTACTGATCCTGAAAGCAGAAGGATCTCTTTTCAGTATTGATCTTCCCTCCCTATAGTGAGGGAACTCAAGCTGCCTTGGCTACCACAAAAAAAAACCTGCCAAACTCTTTCTCTCATGGTTCAAGTGCTGTGAGACCCTAAAAGTTGCACTCCTTTTACCTTTAGCCCCATATATTGAAGGGAGTTATGTATCATGAAAAATGGCACTTGATGCAAGAAACTGGTTTTTCATCTAGACTGTCAAGATACCTAAACTGGAACTGTTCAGAAAATATTCTGGTTAAAAAAATAGTTTTGCAGAATAGTGTTCGCTATTATGAAACAGAAGCTTTGCACAGGAGTGTACCATTCAAAACTTTTTGTTTGAGTCTGACCTCCATAATGGAGTTTAATGTGGTTTAATTCAGGGTGACATATCTCTTGATTAAACTTGTGTTGAGAAGGTGTTGTCTGATGTTGCAAAATGTTTGTGTGCACACCTTATGTTAAGGTGCCATCCCTCAGATGTGTGAATATGATCAGTTGTGCTTTTCCATTGAGTGAATTCGATTTTCATCCAGCACAAAGCCTGACTCCATAGCCAGTGCTCACAGGACATGCTGAACCAATGTTCACCACATGCTTTTTTCCTTGTATATTTGCAGCAAAACAGCTGCAATGGGAATTGTTCATATCTGGAAAACCAAAGGCGTTTTTGTTTCAGATACTGGGTAACAGCAGCACAAAGATTTCACTTCAGGAATTAGATGTTTGGTGTTCTAAGCCCAGAGCAGATCTTTTCCTGTGTAGAATTTAGAAGTGGCTTGTTTTCACACTCATGATGAGGGCAAATATTTTTTTTATATGTAACAGTATTTTTCAATGTGGGAAAATAGTTTCCCATTCAACTTGATATTCTGCTCCTGGTATCACTGTGTGTGTTTGGGATTCCGTTACTAAAGTTCCAAAGTTCCTATTATGTTCTGTGACCTTCAGGTTCTGGCATACATAAAAGAATATTTAAATAAATTGTTATGGGGTTTGATGCATCCATTTCTACATGCAAAGCATATTTTGTGAAGCAACATCACTGTAGAAGATGATCTAAGACTGTGTGATAAGTGTTCAAAGAAAAAATACTTTTTGGGAAAGAGTAGACTGCTTTACTGAATCTCATTTAGACACTATTAGGTTTTCTTTGTGCTTTGATAAAGTACCATAAACTTTTATATCTTCAAGTTATGATCTTGCCCTCTCTACAGAGTCAATTAAACCTGTCAAATGGTATCCTCAATAACATGATCATAAAAAAGGATAAGCAGCAATACATGTCTAGCCCTAACTCGTCTTGTAATCAATGGACATGTTTATAGTTTTATTCAGTAGCAAACGTTTTAATAAAAACACATAATTCAGATACCAGTAAAACTGGTTATTTGGTGGAATTTGAAAGCAGAATAACAGAATTGAAAATTTGTCTAGCAACAGCTAGTGAATCTTTGATACATACATAAAAGTCTGCCATTTACATCTCTGTCTTAGTCAACTCTAGATTTATCTTATTTGCAGCCTAATATAGAAGTCTGCCAACAATAACTTGGTAACCTGAGCTAATTTGATTCTTCCATCTGCTTTCCAATAAGGAAAGAGATCTAAATATTTTCTCACAGCATATAGAAAATCTGATCATCTCTCTAAAGGATACTTCCTATAATGAACAGTCAAAATGCTTTATTTGTAGAGGGTTCTCATTCACATCAAAAAGTTCCTTAATAGCTTTTAATGGATAGCAGTTTAATGGAGATTGTTTCACTCCATCTGATTGTACAGAAACCTTTCCAACAGCAGGGAAAAGCAGGCAGATGGTTTTGGACTCTGAGAACACTTTAGAAACTGAAATGTTACCCAATAATTTGTCTCTACAAACTACATCCAAGGCAACTTCTGGAATCATTTAGGACTGCACAATGAAGTTGTATACTTTGAAATTGACAAGGATATAGTTAATAGCAGTGTAAAATTCTTTATTCAATTCTTCCCTCTTTTCTTAATGCCTTTGCATTCTTTTAAGCAAACCTGCTCTTAAGTCCCTTGCTTTTGAAGACATTGAGCTGAAATACTGCTTCAGCCTGATTGCTTGTCCCATGAGACTTGAAATAAAACACAAAACAATGTGTGGGTGCTACAAGAAAACATTAACAGACGTCAAGTTTTCTTTTGCTGCTATTTCTAGTGTATAAATTGCACTGCTCAGCTTAGAATAAGACCAGAGCTTAGTGAACAGGGATATGCAAATATGGGTTGCAAAGTACCTTGTTGGATGACTGAGTTAAATCTATGGGGTCATAAGCCTCTAAACTTTTCATAAAGACTGCTGAAGAAAATGTAAACATGAGCAAAAGCAATGCATTTTGCAAGGAATTTGTGATCATACAGACAAACTGCATAGGCATCTAGCACTAACTCATTTTGCAATCAATGGATATGTTTACAGTTTTATTCAGCAGCAGATATGCTTTAATCAAAAAGATTAATAGGATCTGAAAACTTGCTATTTAGTTTGCTATGAAGGTAATTAAAAAAACCCAACATTTTTCCTCTGCAACTACTATTGTTAAATTGTAAGAAAATGATAAATTATTTTCATTTTTAGAAAGATAATAAGCTTTTAAAATATCTGAATTGTTGTCTCAGTCCAGACATTTCACCAAAGCCGCTTGCCTGCTGCTGATTTGAGTCTGGACACATTGCTTCTAATGTTGGAATTCTGCCTACAGAAAACCATGCCAAATTTAAAGTAATCTTTGAAGTCCAGTGATGAAACTGATATTTCTGTGGATAAAATTACCATTTAAAAGAGAATAGTAATAGACAGACTCTGAAATTAGTAAGTTCTGCCGAATGAATTATCTGTGCCTTGGATGCATGTATTTCAACAGTTACCATTATTGTTTTAGATGAAGCAAACTAATGAGACAAATGTCAGAGAAGCCCTTTAATTATGATATATTGACATATATAATTAGCTTTAAAAAATTTTAAAAATACAAGCTCATCTAAATGAAGATCAGGTAAATGAAAGGAAATGTCTACCTCAACCCATAATTTGCTAGTTTGAAATGCAAGAACAGAAGCCACTTTCATGCACCTTGAGCACCCATGTCAGAAAGCAACCCATGCATCCAACAGAGCGTGGTGAATGAAAAATAATTCATCCTGAGGATTCAACACCCTTCTCTCTTCTCCCCTCTCTATTTTGGGAGATTAACAGGTCAGATGGAAGAATGCTTTTGGTACATTAAGGACCCCTGGAGATAGTACAGGAATCCAGAATTTGGGCTCCAAGCTTTTTATCCTTTTTTATCCCTTAGGTGTTTTCCTCTACATATAATAAACCATTCAAGAATGTTTTAACCTGTAAAACATCAAAACCCTTTGGGCTCCACTGTGTGCAGTTAGCTGGAGTTGATTTAATTTGGTAACATTTCTGTCCTTTTAAAATGGCTGTGTTTTCTTTCTCATCCCCAGTCAAAGATAGAATTTTGTAATTCTAATAGCATTTGAAACAGGTTATATCTGTTTCATGTTACATGATATCAAGTGATCCTTTACCCTGATTACTAAATTACACATTTAAATAATATTGGGGCACAATTTTAATAACCTATAACATTTAGATTTACCTGCATTTATTCCACTGTTAAAAATAATGAAAAATTATATATTAATTGTACAAATGAAAAATCAGTGAAAGAAAATATTATTCACTGTATTTCGTTGCAGTATCCAGGACAGGGAATTCATTAAGCTGTGTATTGTGGCTTGCATAAATTATAAACCAGAACTCTATTTCCTATACTTTAAAAATTTCTTGGCCAATATAATTTTTCATTGGTGAGAATGATCAAATAGGTCACCTTGAAGAAAACCTAGACTTAAATGTGTTGTTTTAACTATGACACTGGGTAAAACAATTAACTGTGAACTTCTCCTGAGATTATAAAGTACCTAGGACTGTGTCTCCAGGTTTACTCACTGACTACTTTGTTCCTTCAGGAAGACAGGAACCTCTTTTTATTTCCCAAATTCCTTGCTGTTTTGGTAGCCTGTTCATTGTATTGTTTCTGCAAATCCTAAAGCAAGTATCTGTCCTGTTACTGAGGTTTTGTCCTTGCTTCCAAATCTTAGGGAATTTCTGCTTCACTTCCATGAATAGTATGAAAAGAAAACTTAAGATGAAGTGTTTGTGTGATCACTGAAAGTTATTTCCAAGTTCCATAGCCAAGTATTAAATCTGTAGTTGTGCTGAGTTCAGTTCAAATAGCACACTGTAATTTACAACCAGTAGAAATGGCCAGGAAGATTTTACTGAGGAGTAGGTGACAAACAAGTTATCATCAACATGGATGAAGCTTCTATTCCATGGACTGATATCTCATGTTTAATCTATGAGGCCTTGTTTACAGATATTTGCTGTATGCACAGTCACACAGTGGAAGGCTGCGAAATCTGAATTCTGCCTTAAACCATTTCCAGTGTTGTCACCAGTATTT
Source organism: Orthonyx spaldingii (assembly GCA_013397795.1). Taxonomy (NCBI): domain Eukaryota; kingdom Metazoa; phylum Chordata; class Aves; order Passeriformes; family Orthonychidae; genus Orthonyx; species Orthonyx spaldingii. Next base: position 989,785 of record VZTJ01005902.1, read on the forward strand.
TCTAAAGAGAGGAAAATATTGCCATCTGTTGTCAGGAGGGAGATTAGAGTCTTTATAGGGCCTGTCAAAGCCTCATTTGGTGGTAGCAAGTTGGGCATTGGGAAGGAATTTACATTCCTGGAGAGAAATCTGCCATGCATCTTGTTGGAAAACTTGTGTCTTCCAGGTGTTCTAAGCACCTTTATATTATGTCTCACAAATTTTCCTAGCAGAATGCGTTGTTCATTGAACTCATGGTAAGAAATCATTTCCTTTGGAATAGAAAACCAGCAGGAGGAAGAGAAGAGATGTGCTTTATACAAATAAATACCAGAAAGAACAAACCAATTTTGTTTTCATACAGTCATGTTGTATCTGATACTAGTAGGAATTTCAGAATAAATTTAAGTAAATTTATACAAGTTACTTAGAAAACTAAGTATATTTAGTTTTATTTGAAATGGTTTTAGGATACCATAGCACTGCAGTAGAAAAAATGTAAATAATTATTGTTAGTTTATAGTAGGAGATTATATTTCTAATTTTCTTACAGAATTAAATAGCTGAAATATTTTTATTGTAGGGTAAAATATTGATTTTAAAACTTGAAGTGCACAATAAGAGGAAAAGACTTCAATGAAAATCAATATCATATATCACATGACCAGCTCTTATGTGATACATGACAGTTCATTATGCATGTGAAAGTTTAAATTCAAACAAAGGGTCATGGTTTGCACCAGACAGTCTTAGCCCACACAAGTCTTCAGTGTAGGCAAGTTGGTAATTGCTTAGGTGAAAGATAGCTTGTAATTTTATAAGAACAATTTAACTTCAGTTTATTATTGTTAATGATTACATCTTTTATTCCAGATTAGTCACAAAATTATCAATATCAAAATCAGGGCAATTTGCACTTTTTGTGCTATTTGATCACTAGGCTGCATCACTTTTTACTGGAATAGGCACACAAGCACCTTTGTTGTAGTAAAATCTGTTTTCCAAGGGTATTTTAAGGGTCGTATATGAAAATATATGAAAGTGAGAAGACACCTAATGAAGTTGTTGGTGTGTTTTGAAAATTAGACATGTGTTTTAATCACTGAATGCCCTGAAACTGCACCTACTTTCCTCTGCACTGGTAGAATTGCACAGTACCCTCCAACTGCAGTGCCTTTGTTCCCTACCCAGCATTTTCTGGAATTCAGGAAAATAAAATTACAGGATATTGCAATTCTACTGGGATGGAAATTGTAGAGAACTCCAGAAGGATATTTCTGAAAACTCATGGCTACCTGACTGTTTGTTCAGGGCGTTTCTGGACTGGTTACTCACTCATTGCTCAGTGGCAGACATTTCTGCTTTCTGTGCATCTTGAACAGCAATTGGAATCTTCTGTAGGAGAGGAGTGGAGCAGAAAGCCAGACACTGACAGTGGTGGTGTCAATTTTGCTGCAGTGTTGATCCTGCTCACTTTCATGCTTTTCAGGGAAGTGAAAAATCTCTGAGAAACAGCTCTGAGATAACTCCCTTGTGGATGGCAAGTCCCTGGTAAGTGTACAGAGTCACACTGCAGTGGTGTTGCTGTCTCATTTTTGCCATTGGGATCGTTTGGTTCCCTTTGCAGTTTGCAAATATTGAAAACTGTCTTTGGAGGTCTCTTTCTTCCATCCCATTTTTAGAAATAAACCTTCAGAGACCTCTTTTTATCTAGGTCTCCTCTGTCCTTCAAATGAGTCTTGCATTCAAAAAATTCTTCCCTTCTCTGGACCTGAGGTTTGTCAGATTTCCTCTGCTCGTGGGTACAGCCAGCTCTGACAGAAGGCACAATGGGAGGTATATGTCTGTCACATCAGTTGAATTTGGAAGGTTGTTAGATCTCAGAAACTTTTATGCTGTATTTTCTGTGGGAGAATAATAATTTTTTTTGGGTTATAAAAGGCTCATTTTTGCAAATTTCATAATTTGAAGTGCAGTTTTTCATACTGGACCTGTACTGATACTGGAAATGTATCAAAAAAAGAACAGTAAAGGAACTGGATGACCTAGAATTAATCTCTGTTAAAGCCAGATTGGGCCAGATGGTGATCAAGCTGCCCAAGTTGTTTGGATAGCACTGCTCTGTGTGGATGTGCATTGTACTTGAATTATCCTTTGGACATGGGTTGAGGTGGATAAGGTTAGGAGTACAAATGCATCTCTCTAGTTTGTGATTGTAACAGGGTGGTAACAAGTGACAATAACCTGAGGGGAATAAATATTAAAATGTAATTGTTTTCACTTGGAATTTAATTAGTTTCAGATTATCCTTCTTGCTTTGTAGATTATATTTTGATTAGTTAGGAGATTGATTTTGCATGGAATATTTCCTGGCTCCTAACAAAGTTATGCTCCAAATGCTATTGTTTAAAGTTTTGGGGAAAGTAGCATTCATTTTTCTCATACTAATTGTAATGTCACATTCAAATGCTTGGATAAAATACAGCCCTCAGTTGAGACGTTTTCTGAGTATCATTTCAATGTCTTTAATTCTGTGTGGAGTATAAAGGAATGGTCATAGCCTTTCATTTTCATCCATATAGACTGAAAGTAAGAGACATGAGCTGTAGAAGAACGCAATTTTATTTGCTTTACCAATGGACAAATAGAAACTCCTGCAGGATTAATTGTAAGTCAAAGGTACAGAAACTTGTGTGTTATTACTCATTCTTTTCCAAAATTATCATATAACTTCACTGGGAAATAGAAATAAGAAGGCAACAGAGAATACACCCTGAAGGCATATCAGTAATCCCAGTTTTCCAACTTCAAATTGTCTTCACTTATAGCAGTTTTTGAAAAATAATTTTGAACTCCTTTTTTCCCCCTGACTACTCTATTATGATAAGTTTATTTCTGTTTACAGAATGAGTCAATTTTTTTTTCATACTCTGAATTTTTGCTTGCCTTATCAAGAGACTTGACAAACAAAACTGATAAAAATAAATTTTTGGTTTGAATTAGGACAGATTGTATCCTTACATGAGACCTTGCTATCTAAAATACTACATTTTTAATATTAATATGTGAACTAACAAAGGTAAAAGTTAAGGTTGCAGATAGATGGGGATCTCTTACCAACTCCAAAGTCTTTCCACAGTTAAAAAAATTCTTTGAGTAATGAATACACAGTATAATGTCCTTCCTGACACTTGTTTTCAAGTGGAATAAGGTGTGTAATCCCAACTGTACTTGCTTAGTCCTACCTACAGATTTTCAACCTCTTACTGAGTTCCATGCAGTGAAGAAAAAGGGCAGATACCAGATGGATAATAACATTCAGATTAAGGATACCAGATGTGCAATACTCGTATTCTGCTATTGAATAAAGTTGCCACTGGAGATGTAAATAGATAAAAGAAGTCTGAGTGCTTCTAAAAGCAAACAGTTTACAAAAACAGTCAGCAGCTTGGAAAGGTTGCACAAAAGATCCTGACTACTAAACCAGAATGATGTAATGGTCTCTACCACTTACAAGAGCTCTCACAATAGAAAAAACTAGAAAAATCAATACCCTTGTTTAGTATAGTCAAAGCTTGAAATATTTCATTTCAGTGAGCAGTGTTAGATTTTTATTTAAAGAACAGAAGCTATTTCTCATGCCAGGACTAAATAAGTCTTCTTTGTGTGTTTGTTTATGTTTCATGAAAAAGATTCAGAACGCTGAACTGGATCGTTTAGCACAGGTGTGAGTGGGAGAAAGGAGTCACAAATCTGGGTTAATATTGTACATGAGTCCAGAATAGATTTCAAGGATTCCAAGTGGCTGAAGAAAGGGGAGACTTGCAGATAGATAATAACAATAAAATAATAATACAATGAATACCACCATGATTCTCAATAAGGTTATAAATGCAAGATGTACTTTACAAGTGCTGCAGTGCATGACAGTGCATTTCTACAGCCTGAATGCGTATTAGCCAGGAAGAGATGCTGTAAGAGGAAAAACATATGAAAAAGCATCTATTTAGCATATATTCATTAATTATGGCTCTATCTCTCCTTCTATTTTACTTATTATTAAGAAGAGGCCCTAAATGTAAGCTCTTAAACAAAGTACTTGTTTCCCTGGTGAGATCTCTGCTATGGACTAGATACATTCATTTTGTATCAATTTTATCCACTCATACTTGAAATCAGTAAAGTGTGTGCATTTGCAGACTTGTGAGGCCAGAAGGGTTGTCATTTTGTTTTTTGAGGAAAAAGGAAGAAAGACGGAGAGAAAGAAGGCAAGAAAGAAAGACTTGCCACCCTCTGCAGCATGAAATTTTACATTAAAAAAAGAAAAAAGGATCTTTTTACTATCTTTCTCCTTGTCAGCCAGCTATGGTCCTGTATGTTCAGAGTAATGTGCGTGTTTTTCACAGACACCAAGAAATGATGAGTCACTGAAAAGTTACTTCTTGAGCGAGGAAGCCCAGCAATGCTGCTGACAATGAGCTTGCCAGGGCAGGAGCTGTCTGAGATATGGCTATGCTCTAATTACTCAAGTGCCATGCTCTGCCAGAGTATTTGCCAAATTCCTTCTTTCCAGCCCCTTCTCTAACCTACTCAAGAGGTGTAATTTCAAGGAGGTTGAACTAAAATCTCTGTGTTGTCTGTAACATAAAATGTTCAATGGAAAATAGAATGTTCCATGTAAAATAGGGAAACTCAGTTGAAGAGGTTTCAGAAATAGTCCAAGTTCTTCACTGAAACACAATGTATAACAGGTTCACCTCGGCTTTAGTGAAGTGAAAGCCGTCTGTGTTTATTTTATGCATTTCTGCTCTCGGCTGCCTCAGGAAGTTTGAGATGCAGAGCTTGGGCAGTCGCTGTAGCCACACAGTTCCCCTGTAACTCTGTTTGCCACTGAACAGCACCCAGTTCTCTGTCAGTCCATGTGTCAGATTTTGTCCTGCTTTGATAGCCATGTTTTGCATGTATATAACGATTTTGTGTTAGCCATTGACCTTGGCTGCCTCAGTGAGTGTCCAGATATTTGGGTCATTCAGTCCTTGGGGCTGCACTCTACAATTCTGACATTTACTGCATGGACAAGTAATGAGAAAGTCTGGAGGAATATCTGGGTAGGGAGGAAATATGACACTGAAATATGAAAGGACTAAAAAGTGTCAACTTTCAGCTATGATGACAGAAACTGTGCCAGAGTCACCTTCAGAAATCTTGGAAGTTCTGAAAGCTGTGGCAATATGTGTGCAGGATGTTAAAAAGAAAGGGACTGGGTTCAGTAAACTTGGAGAGCTGAAATGGTATAACAGGAAAACAATATCTGAATATTCCAAACAAGACCATGAAATTTAGCCAATGAATCAAACCTTCCTGACCATTTGTATTCTCTCATGTATACCTTATTGTGAAGCAGTTTTTTGAAGGTCAAATCTATACTGATAATGTATCTGATGCAAGAGGCAAAGGACTATGATGATTGTTTGTTTATTGGAGAGGAAAACGTGTATATATAAATTGAAACCTCTTAATGTATTTAGAAGCTATTGGTCTACTCAAGTGACACAGTTTAAACATCTTGTAAATGCAACATGGTAGATTTAAATATTGGGCATACATACCAAACAGAATAAAAATAGGAGATTGATTTTTCAGTGCATTAGCAATATTGATGTAGGGTTAAGGGAACAAGAGTACAGTAAGAATTTATGGAGCAGCGCTGTAGATGGAAAGAACCTTTCATAGACACCTTCTTATGGACAGGATATGTTCATTTCAGCACTGAGGATGCTTTCTGCTCCCAGGGAATAAGGAAGAGGTGTCTTCCGTTGTGTTAGTAGTAAAAGTAAAGATTCCAGCAATGTTAGGAAAACACAGAGTTGTAGTGGTGACACCTTTATAATTATTTGTTTTAAAATGATATTTTAATTACCTCAAGATTATGAAGATGCATGAGTGTCACCAGGTGGATGGGCCAGCCAAGCCTCCTCATGAGAAGGGTGGTACTTGCTGGTGGAGCTTGTGTATTGAAAGGAGAGTCAGGAATGAGTGGCAAGTACAAAATATAGTAAAAAAAAAAAAACTGCAATGCACTAAGTGACTTAGTTCAAGAGAAAACTGCTGCTCTGCAGAGCTCATAGTCTAAACAGGTAAGACAGACTTTCCACCTGGGAGAAGGAGCATTTGCTACTCCTGTTCCACAAGTAGGGAGGTGCAGCAGAGAGCGCTGTGACTGAGGAGAGGAGCTGTGCCTGGGGCTGGTTACACTCTGAAACTGGTGAACTCTCACCACTGCTCTCTTTTTCTATTGTATGGCAGACTGAAAGCAGCATTCACATATCCCAGCTAGATTGGGGAGATAAAGAAATAATTTTGGAAATTACTTGGTATCAGTGCCTGATAGTGTGGAGAAGTTACAGAAATGGCTGATGATTTGCAAGGCAGCTCACAAAAGAAGACAAAGTCATTATTTTAAAATTGAAGGCACTATATGCAGCATGCTGTCCCAGAGTTTTGACCATATGGTCATGTCTCCTGTTTTTCTTCTGTAAAAAATTTAACTATTTTCTCTTATCCTAAACCCAAGAATTTTATTTTTCTGATAAAAATTAAATTATGTATTTGTTTTAATAATACTTAGAATTCATTACTATTTGAAGAGAAAACATGCTTATGATTTTATAGACTTTTTATAGTTTTTAAATTATGCAAATCACATAACTTCAGTGGTCATATTTTTCACAGTGAAGTCTAAAATTGTCTTCAATATATTATTCATTAGGATATTACTAGAAGCGGGGAAAAATAGACTTTCAAAATAAGACTTTAATTTGAGCATCTATAGAAATGTTAGGCATTTAAATAAATGCCTTTATCTGCCCACAGGTCAATTCTTTTGACTTGCAATGTATGGAATTTTGCTGATTTTTTGTCAGAACTGATAAGTGAAAAGTGAATATCCAAAATCTCGTGAGGTATGTCTTTGTTATAGGATGGTTTCTCTGTAATCCAAGACAGTATTCTCTCCTTTTTTCCTCAGCTGTTATTCAGCCAAAATGGAAAATCCATCCCACATTCTGTGTATGGAATATTAAATGCTGTGTGAGAATGCATCTCACATACTTGAGAAGAACAATCGCTGTGGGTAGATAATTCTCTGTCACTTCTGAAATTTCAAAAGGCAATTCAGCAGGCCCAGCTCTGAGGAGATGTCTTTTAGCATAAACAGAAATAAACAGCAATAGGAGCTAAATATTAAATATATTTAATGAAATGGTTTTTCTTCTCTTTTATGTATGAAATTTCTCCTCATTACTTAAAGCATTAGGTTTGAGGTCTCAGTCAATATTTTTAGTTTAGTGCTCATTGTGCCATCTATTCTTTTTTAATTTTGACAAGTTGTTTAATCCCTTAGGGGTCAGGAAGATGAATTAATTAACATAGTCAAGCGGGTTGGGATAGCAGCATAAAAGGCACTGTAAACTGAAGTTATACATATTACTGTAAAATTACATAAGCTGTAGGGTAAAGCTTTCATTGGACAGTAAATTGTCCCCTGAACTTTCCATTTTTGCTAAGGAGTTGTTTTCAGTAGGTCATTACACACCAACATGTGTGACCTCTGAGGCAGGCAGAAAAGCACATCTTTGCAATTTAAATGAAGAGTAACCTATTTATAATTTCATTATTATTTCATTACTGCATGACTTCTGCTATTTGTAAATGTCAAATACAAAAAAAAAAAGTGCTTCAATTTAACCTTCCCTGTCATAGAATAAGAGCTTTATTTCCACTGTCTTTAAGGAAGTACTTCATGTCTCAGAGTAAAATCTATTAGACTTAGCTCAATAGAGAATCATTTTGATGAGGATGGGGAAGGATGGCATTTTCCATTTAAAGCTAGTTTCATACACATAGGACGTACAAGCACACAATATTTTCAATTGAGTTTAATCAGTCATTTCAGACATCCAATGGTTTTATTCTTGCTTCATTTTCTCCTGCTCTTTTTTGAAAGTAGGCAATTCATGCAAGGTAGACTGTACAAAGTTCTAGAGAAGGAAAGCAAATTTCTGTATCTCAACCTATTATATCCATTCAATCATCACTGTTTTTGGTTTTTTTTTTCAGTAGGGGAGTTTTTCCCATAGAGCCATCACCAATGGCAGAAAAAATGTTATAATAATGGAGAGAGTGCTGGTTATGCTGACAATACTGTGAATAAACTACCTTTTTCTACATTTGTGTACATTTAAGCCAAACATAAAGAAAAAGCTAAGGGACATAGAACGTACTTAATACAGTGTTTTGAGGTAATTCTTGAGACCTATTCTATATTTAGTGGTCAGCAATCTCCCTTTGGTTTTAGCAGTCATTGGGGGAGACCCTCTGGTGATCTCACATCTCCCTTCACGGTAGTCTCAAATACCTTGTTGGCTCAGTGTAGGTTCATGAAGCTTTATCTGAACACAGATGATTTCAGGAAAAGTAAAAAAATATTATACATGTTCTGTTCATTGTAATGGACTCATTCTTTTTTGCAATATTAATATTCAATTTTGTACTGCCCTACTTTCCTATACACAAAGACTGTCTTAAGATAATATACTTTAAAGCAAATGCACTATTTACTTGTATTTTTATGATTAACTTCACTTTTCCACCTTTTGCTGTAACCAGCATCTTTCTACCGTTTTGGTTTTTTTCCCCCGTTATGAAATTTGCCTCAGATTACCTTTCCATACATTTCCATATAGGTCTTTCATCTCCATGAGCTCACTGGTTCATGTTATTTCTGACTGTCCTTGAAGAACTTTTCAAACCAGAGAGAAAAGTTTTCCATTGGAGAGTGCTAACTGGAAGAAACTGAAATACTTTGGGGGATCCTGGGGTTTTTGAATCTTTTCATGAAACTCTGCTGAAACAGATGCATATTTTTATTGTTGGCTTAGCTATTTCTTTGTGTAACTGGAGGATAAAATTAAAGGATAGATTTTTCAACTTGTCAAAACAAAACATAATGATAAGGTCATTTGCATATTCACTGAAATAAATTTGCTTGGAATTATTACTTTTGTAAAAGTGTGTTTATCCTATTCTTCCAGTTGTGGGAAGAAAAAAATCAAAATAAGGAAATTTGGCATAAATGGAAAAAGTAGATTGTTAGCAATATGTTAGCTGCACTTATCCTACCAGGCATTTCAGCATTACATTACAAGATTAGTAGAATCCCCTTCACTGAACTATCCTAAAGTTTTTACAGGTAGCTTTTTTCTGGTCAGGTGTGCTGGTTTAGCATAAAATGCATAACATAAAATCACCCTAGGACATCAGGTAATCTGGTCTGCTCATAACCTCAAGCTTTCCCACATAGACTCCTAAATGTATTGCAAGCCTAAATTTACAGTAGTGAGGCCTTATCTGTGAAAGAGTTAAATATTTGATATTTTTATGTAAGTGCCACTCACAAGACAGTGGGGAAATATTTCTCAGCTGATAATGAGATTTTAAGAAGGCTTACTTAGACATAAGAGAATTACCTACTAGGATAGTATGTCTGAAACCTGATTAAATAAGTTTGGAAATTTTTTTTTCTTAGAGTAATGCTGTTGTCAAAAAGAAAAAAAATTTAAAGGAAATTAGCTTTTAGTGGAGTCAGAAATTGATTGGTTAATTCTTTTCTCCCAGTATACAGTCTTCGTATAATTTAAAATAGATTTTGTACTTTCTACTTTCAATACACTTCATTGTGTTATAGGGTTGGCACAGTATTCGTGTAAAATCAGTCACAGACTGTTTAGCATTCATCAGCGTTGCCCAGTCTGCCACCTCAGCTCCTAACTGAAAATGAAAGCTAGAATTGTCCTGGATAATCAATTATGTTTTCAAGATTTATTTTTGAATGAGAGTTATACTGCACAGGGAGTTAGAGATAGAGGAGGTTGTAATATAATCTAACTTCAGTCATCTTAAATAGGGAGTGAACGAAGTTGTCAGTGTTTAATTACCTTAAAGGCAGCAGTCTTCTGAAATAACAGTAACAGTTCTTTTGCTAGGACTAGAGCAATGACACCTTTCTGATTTTACATTTTTTGCATGCTACATTTCTGTAACTGATGCTCACAGCTGCACAGAAGCAGTAAATCATCATCTGACTGGAATTGTTTATCATTTTTGGCAGCCAGACTCCAGCATGTACTAAATAAAGACCAGCTCTGTCATTTGCATTGGGCTGGACCAGCAAAAGGCTTTCTGCATCACTACAAGGCTGTTAATCAGTGACTTTCCTAAGTAGTTCTGAGTGCTGAATGTGAATTTCTAGTAAACTTTTAATATAGTGACAATTGTTGTCATCTGCCAACACAAACTAGTGGTGCAAGTTGTATATGACATAGGCAAACTTCCTACATCAAGAAGTTAATGTTGTAAAACTTTATCCACCATATCTCCACATGGCTGCACCTCTTTAGAATTGTGGTCCCAATGTGTAGAGGGTACAAGTACAGGGACAGGATCTTTTCCCTTGGAGCGACTGAGGAAGGTCTTCACATCTCTGTACAGCTTGTATCGATAGGAAGGAAGCAAAGAAAGAACTATTTGGAAATAAAGATTTCAAAGACATAACATATATCATAAAAGAACAGAAAAACTTCTACTTGTTTGTACAAGCATTGGTTTTTTTTCCTTTGATCAAGTAAAAGGTAACTTCTAATCTGCAATTTGCAAATTAATAGAATTCTGTAGGGTATATTTGTCAGAACCAGATCTGAAACTTCTCCTCTTGGCACAGTTATTCTAGATTTCAGTTGAGGAATACCACATCTGAAGGTGTTTCAGTTAACACTCTTAGTCATATCAAGAATCTTTTTATCTAAAGGTTCAGATTTTATTTACTCACTGGACCTAATTCTGAATTTATTTGAACCTTTTTCAATCATAACTAACGTAAGAAATTCAGGCATTTCAGAATTCTTTTTGTATTTATGGATAGACCTTTGGACAGAAGCAGCACCTTCCCAATCAGTGAAAATATTTATTTAGCTATGGTTTGTTTGTTCCAGCCCTTTCACATCACACAGAACATTTAAAGGAGCCGTATTCTGAAACAGAAGCAATTGATGCAAGAGCATAGAATTCTGGAACACTTAATTTGTTTTGTTTTGAGGGCAGAGATAAGGTTTTGTTCCAGTACAATCTGACCGAAGTGTCACCTGCACCTCTTCCCAGTAATGGCTTGGGAGGCTTTGGTCCAAATAAGAGTTAGATCATATGTTTGAATCCACTTTGTTTTCGTCATCATTGTCCATTTTTCTAACTATAAGTATAGAGGTGGTGAGGAGGAAAAGGGAATTATGTGGATAGTTTTGAGATAAATTGCTTTCAATGCCTATTCATGATATTAGGAATGTGACTGCCTAGATGAAGGGAACTATGTTAAAGATTCTATGTGTAGGTATATTTCTCTGCTGAAATCAGAGATATTCTATTGATGCAAAACTAATTTAAGTCAATTTGTACCTTTCCTTAAACTTTTGTTGGTGTGGCATCAGGTCCTGGAAGCTATTCTAGTAGAAATAAATGGTAATTAGTCAAACCACTTACAATACTATGAAGTATGCTCACACTGATGATTGATTTTCCAAAATTTACTAAGCTTCTAGTTTGTGTCACCGTAAGTCTTTAGTCAGAAGATTGGGTTTTTTTCTTTTCTGAGGATATCTTATTCTGCATTGCAAATATCTTTATTTCTCACAACAAATGGTGAATTAAATGTTAGTCATTCAAATCGTATATATTTGCTAGTTGCTGATTGATCATAGTTATGATTTTTTTAATATAAAAGTATTTCATGACAGATAATATTTCTGATAACATTTTATTTGGTTGGTTTTTAAAGAAAAAATAGCTTGGATGCTATCATCTGTGCCACTTGCTATCAGCTACCTTCAGTAGTTATTATTTCTTATCAAATCAAGCAGGCATAGGAAGCTAACTGATTACATTTGGCATGTTGCCCATAAAAAAAAAAAAAAAAAAGGCAGCATTGCTGCCTAAATCCCTCTATTGCATTTATTCTTTTGAATGTATATATCATTTAATGAAAAAAAGCTTTGCCTGAAGGGTTTGACTCTCTGCATTTTGGATGCAAAATGCAAAGCAAACAACAAAAGCAGCATTTGATACGCTATTAAATCTTTCCATTGAGGACTGAATCTAATTCCATTTAGCTTCTAAGGTGGTGCTGAACATTATTTAAACTCAGCTTGTGATTTTGTAAGGGCACTGACATCTGGAGCATGGAAGTAACACCAAAATTAGCTTAATAAGTGTCTTGTTTTTCTCTATCAGGACATCTTTGTGCCAACTTGTGAGCACATTGCCAGTCAATGCTCCCATTGTCTCCTTGCGTGAGTGGGTTCGGCACTGTGACCTCGCAGGCTTGGGAAACAAAGCGGACAAGGAATGAGGGAGCATCTGTAACACAAGGACTCTGATTTACTGAAACACTTAAGCATTTGTTTCACTGTCACTTTCTATAAATGCAGCTAAATTCTAGAGGGGAGATATGTGGCATTAGTGGACATTTAATAAAATAGAAAGCTCAAATTTCTTTTTCCCGAAATGCTGTTGGCATCAATCATGTTACCAAAGATGGCTTTTTCGGTAACTGTTTGGTGTAGTAAATAAAAGAAAAAGTAATAATTCGTAAGCTGTCATGTAGAGAAACAAGAAAAATCAGTATTTTATGACATACTGAATGTCTAAATTCCCTTTTCAGGTTAAATATTTAAAATAAGGGTATAGTGATCTTCTCAACACAAAAACATTAGAGGTGTGGCTACTGTGATAGCAGGTTTAAGGAAAGAAAAAGTATATCTAGAAAAGGTAATAGGCTGCAGAGCATCTTATTTGGTGCAGATAATTAATTCTTTCAGAGAAACTTGAGGAATTCCTTACCTATAAAATTGTTTAATGAAAGGAAATGAAGGACTAAAGTAGGATATACCATAACTTTTTGACCTGTGACATTATTAAAGCTGGATGTAGCTGTGTTATTAGTATATTTTTGAAATATAATTTGCATAACTAATTGGCTTCAGGTGTCTTTGATATGTTAATGACAGCTCTGAAGAAGACCCTGTAGAAATCAAGCAGTGGAAGTGCACGTGCATAGAGCCCTGATATTGTCTTTGGTGGAGAAAAAGCATGCAAAGTGATTTCAGTCAAACTGGTTAGAATATGCTTGAAACAAGAAATAATCTCTGAGCAAGGCAGTACAGAACTGTTTAGTCAATGCATAATGTGTGTGTCTAGACAACTTGTGGGCATATGTGCCCCTTTTGGGTGGGAGTGAATTAGGATGTGAGTATAGAATTGGAAATAAAACATGCTACTGACTCCTTCCCCCGCTCTAGATATTATTACAACCCCAAGGGCATATATTCAACAATAGTTTTGTTCCCAGTTACAGTTAACAGAAATGTTCTGTAAGCCTCAGTTTCCTGAAATTACTCCTCACAACTTATTTTCAAAATTGTTCAAGCTTATAATTACTTCTGTAAAATTATATATTCCATTACTTTCTCTCTGAGAGGAAAGGCACATTGCTAGAGATATTGTTATGTACCTACTGAGAAAAGAAGTATCCACAATCTATTTTACTTTATGTGTATAGTAGAAAATGTTTTACCTTCAGTGAGGAGGATAGGGACACTTGCTGCAGAAATGTAGATTTATTGTTGAAAAATAAAAGGTAGAAGCCCCTTCAATCCAGTATTACACAAAGTCTCCTTTGGTCTTGAAATAATTTATGGGAGAGGTGAACTGGTAGTCGGATGGAGGAGATAGCAATATTACTGTTTTGAAAACATGTATTTCACATCTGTATTGTGCCTAAATATTAATTTCTTAAAGGTCAGTTCTGAAGTAAAATTCTTTAACTTTTTCAGAAGTTAGAGAATTCTAGAGATAGTTGATGTCAACTTATTAAATCAGTTTTAGGTAGCATGGAATTTTTTCCAAATGCATTTCAGTTTTCCTAACAAATAGTCTAAATTAAATAACTTTTTAAAGAGATACATCAGAAAAGTTTCATTTCATTCCACATATAGACTTTGTATTTTTTCTTATTTTTATTTGAACATTATTTCTACATATGACTTGCAAAAATTCCATTAAAAACTAAATATGATGAGAAGAGATATATCCCCTGGAGTAGCTTTTTAAAAGCACGGCCATGTGTTCTAATTTTTGAATCAGTGCAGCATAAAGGACAAGCCAATACTCTTTCCAAGATGAGCTGTGGAGAACAGGGCCTCTTGAAAAGTTTCTAGGATTAGCCACCAAAGGTTCTCAAATTTGCTTCCATTTTGACTGATTAAACACTTGTAGTGACCCACCAGACCTTGTCTGTTTTACAGGTTTTTCCTAAAAGAGAGAGTATCACCTTTTTTTTGGTTCAGCTATTTATATACTTTGCATTCTCAATAATTGCCCTCTATGAGAAGTGGGGATGCAGTGGCAGTAAATGTAGGGCAGTTTGTGCTGTCATGGTGATTTGCTTCTGGGGCTCTGTAAACTCATGTTTTCTGTAACTGAGCAGGATAAATATTGTCCTTTCAAAATGCCAAGAATATATGAGTATGAAATAGAATGCATGCCCATATGAATTATTAAAGTAATTTCAGGTCTGTGCTTTTGAAATCAGAAGGGTTTTATAGTAAATGGTCAAGCCTCAATATTTAATGGGTAGGTGGTACTTCTAGAAATGAGTCTAAAATTTCCTGACTGATCTGCAAGGAATCTGGAGACGTGAGGGATGGCAGTGGATCAGACTCTGTATATGTCTGAATTTGTAATAAGACACCGATACAATATACTTTACTTTTCCAAGGGTATTTTGCTTCTAAACTATGAAGTTGCTCATAGATAAATTTATATTATAAATTTGGAAATATCAATTTTTCAGCTCAAGATTATTAATGAAACAATATTTGGTTTTGTTCATTGTCTCCAAAGATATATTAAGCAAAAACCCAGTAACATTTCAGTAAAAATAAAACTTTAAAAAGAGTATATGGCAATAAAGCTAACTATGTCCAAATAGATTATTTCAATACTGGACCATAGAAATAATATTTTAGAATATATTTACTTTCCAAGTACCTGCATTGCAGTGAAAGAATAGTATAAGATTTATTTCACTGAATCTTTTAGGATCTGTCTGCATTTTTCCCCTGGGGGAGGAAGCTATGGCCATTTTTCCAGTTATAGATTCTAAAGCTGACCCCAGGTCTGAGCTGAACGTCAGCACCTTAGAAATGCAGACACTGCCCTTACTCTGATTTTTAAATATTGCTTTTGATGTTTTCATTCCTACTCCACACTATTGAGGGATTCAAGCCATGTGTACCTGTATTTGTAAAAGAGCAGAAGCAATAAGGTTAAAATTGCAGGTGTGTTGTCCTCATGGCTGTTCTAAGGAAGGTCTCACCATGGCTTGTGTAGAGTTTCCCTAGTCAGTTACCGTGGTACCTTAGTGCCTGACAGAGCAGGTAAATAATGTAAGGAAGTGAGATAAAGTGCTGGGCTGAGGATCTCAGCTGGGGTGAGGATCTCAGCTGGGGTGTTGCTGTGCAGCAGAAAGTGCTAGTTATCCTGAAAGATGAGAGGAGGTGTACATAGGGGTTTCCAGCAGCACAGAATCCACTGGAATCTGAATTTCATACAGCAGCCTTGAACAGCAATTGATCCAGTTCTTCTGGGTTTCAAATTTTGATGTAAGCTTAGGGGGAGAACAAAGGGTTTACTTTCCATTGTACAACATTGCTTGATAGCAATATGCAGGTGCTCGATTGGGAGTTGAATCTTTTAACATTGGGAGTGTTGGTTGATGAGAAGCTCAGCACAACCCAAC
Organism: Orthonyx spaldingii; assembly: GCA_013397795.1. Classification (NCBI taxonomy): domain Eukaryota; kingdom Metazoa; phylum Chordata; class Aves; order Passeriformes; family Orthonychidae; genus Orthonyx; species Orthonyx spaldingii. The sequence continues at coordinate 1,005,668 of VZTJ01005902.1, forward strand.
AATGTGTGTGGCAGCCCAGGGAGGCAAATGTGTCCTGGGCTGCATCCAAAGCACTGTGGGCAGCAGGAGAGGGAGGGGATTCTGCCCCTCTGCTCTGCTCTGGTGAGACCCCGCCTACAGAGCTGCATCCAGCTCTGGGGTCCCCAACATGCGAATGATGTGTTCAGAGGGTCACAAAAGTGATCAGAGGGCTGGAGCACCTCTCCTGTGGAAGACAGGCTGAGAGAGTTGGAATTGGTCATCCTGGAGAAGGGAAGGCTCCAGGAAGACCTTAGAGTGCTTTCCAGTACCTAAAGTAGGCCCACAAGAGAGCCACAGATAGGCTTCTGACAAGGGCAAATAGTGATAGGACAAAGCTAATGGCTTTAAACTGAAAGATGATTAGGAATAAATTATTTACTGTGAGGGTGGTAAGACATTGGAACAGGTTGCCCAGAGCAGTTGTGATGTCCCATCCCTGGAAGTGGGTTTGGATGGGGCTCTGAGCAACCTGTTCTAGTGGAAGGTGTCCTTGCCTGCGGCAGGGGGTTGCAACCAGATGATCTATAAAGTGACTTCCAACCCGAACCATTCTGTGGTTCTATGATGCTGTGATTTGGCATTTAGCAGACTTTCATTGTTTTGATGGAGACCCCAGTTCACAGAAGGCAATGAGATCAAAGGATGATACCTTTAAGTTAGGCAACATCCATAAGTTCTCAGAACAGACCATTCATTAAACTTTCTGTATTTATTGTATTTATTGTCAATTTTGGTTGCTAGGCCCTTGAATTACCTCATAGTACAGTGCGTTGTTATGATATAATCTTTAAAGTTTTTTTCCAGCATCAAAATGCAAAATGTCTGATAGACAGTTTGGAACTAGTGCACACAATGCTGTTGTGTAACCCAGATCCAGAAGGGTGAGGTTTTTCCTTGCTTGTGCCACTCTGTGCTGCAGCTCCTTGCTGCCCTTGTCTGGGACGAAAATCCAGAGCAGTGTTGTAACAGTGCTTTATAAAATCATAGAATCAGTTAGGTTGGAAAAGACCCTTAAGACCAACTCTGATTGTTGATTGAACCCTGCCAACTCCACCACTAAACCATATCCCCAAGTGCCACATCTACACAGCTTTTAAATGCCTCCGGGACAGTGATTCCACCACTTCCCTGGGCAGCCTCTTCCAATGACTGACCACCCTTTCAGTGAAGAAGTTCTCATAATGTCCAATCTAAACTTCCCCTGGAACAACTTGATGCCTTTCCTCTTCTCCCACTGCTAATTGCCCGGGAGAAGAGCCTGACTCCTAACTCTCTACCACCTCCTGTCACGGAGTTGTAGAAAGCCACAAGGTCCCTCCTGAGCCTCCTTTTCTCCAGTTCCCTTGGCTGCTTCTCACAGGACTTGTGCTCCAGACCCTTCCCCAGCTCTGTTGCCCTTCTCTGGACACACTCCAACCTCTCAATGTCTTTCTTGTAGTGAGAAGCCCAAAACTGAACACAGGATTCAAGGTGCAGCCTCACCAGTGCCAAGCACAGCAGGACAATCACTGTTCTGGTCCTGCTGCCACACTGTTTTTGATATAAGCCAGGATGCCATTAGCCTTCCTGGCCACCTGGGCACAACCAGCTCTATGTTGGTCTGATTTAACTGGCTATCTGAGCAGTAATTATGATACTATACCAGAGCATGTAGCATTCTATCTAATATTTTATCCTCTGACATTGGTACATTGCAAATTCTGAAAAAGCTGGAAGCCCCAAACAAAACCTGGATAGAAAATATACCCAGAAGAAAAGTTTTATACCAAACTAGAAAAATATTGCCTACCAGGAAGTATAAGAGTAGATGAATCACTGCTGTTATATGTTATTGTAATTACTATTTTTTTAATCTAAGATAACTCACAGCACAACTAGACTAAGGCCTGTGAAATCAGTAGCCTTTGTTTACTGATGTTCCCATCCTAATGTAGGAATCAAGATTTTTTTTTTTTGAAGATGTCATAGGATTTTCTCATTATTTATGTAAATGTCTAACCTCTTAGCCCTTTTAATTTCTAGAAATCATCTCTGTGATAAGCCTGACACCAATAACTCATATGCATTTATTTTCATCTTTTATTTGTCATGTCACTGCTTGCCTTTTCGGTAAGGAGAGGGTACCGTGCAATTTCCTTCTGTCACTTATTATTAAATGTAAGATTTTCTTAGGGTGTCTTAAACTTTCCACTGTCAGCTTATAACATTCTCCTCAGTTCCAAAAAATCTTGGTTAATATAAGCTCAGAAGTGGGCAATTTCACTGCTAAATCCCTGTTGAGGTCCTTATTGCAAGATGATAGTTGGGACACTTTGTCACATTAAAAAGGAACTCCTATTTTTGTTCTTCCTTAATATCCAATAGTTATTGGAGCAGTATTAAAAATCAAGCAAATATTTCTGGAGCTGTATTTTATTTTGACACTAACCTTCATTTGTTGTTATATTAAATCTTCCTAGCTGAAGTAGTTTGTGGGTATCCGTATACGTACACACACACATATATATATCTTGTACTTTTTTTTAAAGGATTAAATAAAGTTGTTCCTGTGGGAAAGCAATGTGACAGCCAACACAGCATGGGCGCATGGACATTGGAAAGTGACATTTATCTAAGTGCTGCTGGAAGTAATTTTTTTCATGTCAGCTTTTATCCAATTCTAAATGCCAACAAACAGATGCTTTTGACAATGCAATAAGCACAATAAATTCTAATATTTGTTGTGGCATTGTTTGATAGATAAACAGTGAGCGTTTTCAATACTTGTGCTTCATCCTACAAATTTTTGCTGGGCAAGATAATCTGGTAAATAACTGTGACTCTCAGTTTGCTTTTGTTCTGATGACCAGGGCAGTGAGCAGCTGTTAGAATTCTGTGCTGCTTTACCATGTTTTTTGACACTCTGGATCCACTTGCAATTAGATTGTATTATGAGCACACTTTTCTCTTAATAAACATTTTCAAAATATTATATTTAAGTAAACCAAACTTTTGATAACAATGGAGATTCCAACTAGGGATGACAAGCTGATGTGAGAAACTTCTTGCTGTCATCATTATAGGTTTAATTCACAGCATCTGCTAGATGCTGGAATTGGTGTTAGAAATCACAGCCTGATGAACAGGGAGTGCAGGATGGGGGAGGTACCTCGTGAATGACTGAGTGGATGTGAAGAAACCTTATGAAAAATTGACCTGGTACCTGTTGGCTGGGAAAGTGATTCGGGGATGGCCTCAGTGGAATTCAGGTGAAGCCATCTGGCTGCAGATGCTGAATATTTTCTGTGGTGTGGTGCTGTGTTGGAGCAAATGAGCCCTATCAGCAAGACTGTGGGTAAGACTTTATGACTGTGAACTCCACCCATGTGGTAAACTTGGTGGAGGTGGCCCTGGGTAGTCACTGAACAGTTGACACTTCCCAGTGTAGGCCTTCCAAGTGACCTCTGCACTGCTCAGTGGGGAGCTGAGGTGGGTACAGGCTCTGCTCATGAGAGAGTTCAGAGTTAAATTTTAGGAATTCACTCTTCATTTCTAGCAAACAATGAATGCAAAAATATTTTCTTTCAGATATAAAGGAGAAGAAAGCCATCAGTGGATGTAAACCACATCTTAGTAGCTTCCTGAAAGGTGTCCTCTAACACACTTGACAAATTTAATATATGGACATTTACTGAAGAATATACCTTCAGAAAAAATTAATGCCAGGCTTAATTTCTGTACTCTTACTTTTATCTACCCATCAGAAAGGCCATGCATTGTAGGGACAGGCTCAGTAACTCCAATACTTAGATCATGGCAAATTCCCAAGTTTTGATAAAGCTGTCAGTTGTCTGCTTCAGGTATCTAGAAATACTTTCCAGGGGCAAGCTTCCAAAGATAATTTTATGCTTGCTCTTTGCCAAAAGCTCAGTATTCCTAAACCAACTGGAGAGTGCTTCTACCCTGCAGAAAACTAGTGAATGCAGGCAGTAATTAAACTGCCTATTTAAAATAGTGTCCTGAAGGGGAGAAAGAAGTATGGCCTCCACTCACAGTAGAGTATGTGCAGTACCAGATCCCAAAATAAGCATCTGTCAAATGAAAGTGATAGAGTTCTTTACTGAAATATTTCTATTGTCTCTTAAAACACTAATATCTGTTCTTTTTGTTTGCAAGTTTTGTATAACCCTCTACTGTTTTCTGCTTGTACAGGCCTTTGCAGCAAGCCATACATTTTTGTAACCAATAGCAATAGCTCTTTCCCAGAGAATCAGGAATTTTTAAATGGAATGTCGTACCCTAAATACACTTTTGCAGTGATTTCATAGACTGACTGGCTACTTAATGAGAAATATTACTATAATAAAAATAGCAAGAACTTTATCTAACTTTGCAATCCAAACCTATGGAAAGCCATGCTGGATTATCCCCAGGATTTTGTCTCATCTGCTGCTGTATCTGAAACTGCAGTATTACACCAAACACTGCTCAGGACGTTGCAGGAAAATGTTTGGCAAAGGTCTAAAAAACTTTATTACGGTAGAGAAATAGTGAAAATCCATAAAGCAGATCCAAGAGAATGTCTGTGTGACACAATGGCATCATGAGTTGGGTACAGCCACATTATGTATATCCTGCATGAAATAATACTGTGTTGTGTAGGATTAGAAACATTATAGCCTGCCTCTGAACATTTGTAATTAGCCAGAAAAATGGGAATGTTCCAGCACATCCACCTGGCAGTGCACTGCATTTTAGAAACACTCTGGTGTTTCCAGCTTAAGCACTGCAATATAAATCTGGAATGAATCGTGTTGAAAGCAACAAAAGCGAGAATTAAGAGAGTGCCCTTTGAAAATTGGAAAATTATGTTGCAGAATATCAATTAAATCCAAAAGTAATCCAGAATTTATTTCATTGTTGTCAGTCTTCTCCTAACTCACACTCTGATGTTGAAAGGGAAGGGGAAAATGTCCAGAGATTTCTAAGTCTGAAACTGTGACTGCATTTCTCTAGATATTCCTCCTGTCTTTTCTAAGATCTGGCCTATGATGAAAGACAGTTCATTTCCTGATTTTACATCTTTTGGTTCACCTGGGAAGTAGTGTCACTTTTAAATAATAGTCCAGGATTTGGGGCGGAGGGTTGACAGTTGTCCCAACTAAGGCACAACATGAACAGATTGTGATAATTTAGGATTTTTTCTTTTTATTGCCCTCAGCTACCTGACATAAATATTGGAATTATTTAAGAGAAGACTTGTCTTAGTGTTTTGCTTAAAGGTCCCTTTATCCTTTGTTGTGTGTCCCAGATCTTATCTTAGAAACTGAATAAATGTGATTATGAAGAAGGTGGCAATTTTGGTCAGTGGCTAGAGTACTGTTGTTTGCAAAGATTTATGGCCAAGTATAAGAGAAGAAAATAGCATAAATCAAACAAGCAGGAGGTGGTGTTAGAAGCTGCAGCTCAGTACTTTGACAGGCAGGTACAGCTCCAGGACAAAGGGAAAAAAGTCAAGACAGATTCAGGAAGAAGTAAAGAATTGACATTAATCCAGAAGTGCATAACACTCCCCAGGAATCACTGCATTTAGGTAGAAGAAAATTTGTATTTTACAAACAAGCTGATGCCACTCTAAAATGAATTATTAATTTTGAGAATTTTTCCATTTCAGAGTTATATGGAAATAAGAGAATATTTAAAAACGCTTATCAGTTGAGAAATTTCAGCAACTGTATATGAATGTACAGCTTGATTTTTTTTTTCTGTAACAGAAGTGAGGTTACATATAACAGCAGAGAATCTATAAGTTGAAATAGTATAGCAAAATTCAAGTGTGAAGTGGATAGGAACTGTGGACTATGAATTTTACTGCTGTGGAGGAAATACTACACATTCTTACCAATGCCTTATCTATTTATTGTGAAGAAATGCAGACTTCTGTCTACTCTTGAGGATATTGGAGAAGGGTCTTCCCTTCCAACCACTGGTGAATGCCTAAGGCCAGTCACTATAGGATCACAACTCCCCCATGTTCCCTTTCTGTTGCAGTGAATCCTTAATTCTTATTTACAGGTTGAAACTGCTGCACTGGAAGTGCCCAATCAACCCAGGAGAGAAAAAAGAGCAAGTTTTGCATCAGTGTTCTGCACTGGATTATAACAAGCCATGAAATACCAACCTGAGCTTGCCATTTCCAAACTTCTTGGTTATTAATTTCTGAGAGTGCAGTAACCCTCACAAAAGTGATGGCTTTAAGTGAGGCAAGGTCGGTGTATGCAGAGAGGGGGATTCTGCCCCTCTGCTGTTGCAATATTAATATTACTTTAAAGGTCTTCTGAAAGGAACAAGGAGCACACAGCTGAATTAATACCCCATATTAGGAAGTTGCGAGATACCTGTGAAATTTATCTATCACTATAGAACCAAGCAAAATCATAAACATTCCAGCAAACGTGAAATAATAGCAAGAAAAATGTACTTTTGAACCATCAGCCATGCCAACAGTGCTATTGCTGTGGTGTAGAACGAATTCTTCGCTTATTTCTTTTCCTGTGACATGCACTGCCTTATGCTTTGCAAACCTGCTTCAGGGGTACATCACCTCTGCATTAGACAGGCAGACTGAAATAGCTTAAGAATTGTAGGATGCATCGCAGAACTCATTTGTTAATATTACTGCTCCTTTTAAAACAGGCTTAAATGTTGAAGGAACTGTTTCTGTCAACATAATTATCATGGTGAACTAAGCATGTGACAGCCTTTACAGAAATGGACCCACTGAGTTTACAGAAGAAAATCATATGCCATATCTAGTTTGAAATATCCAGACAGTCTCTTTCTCACCTAAGGAGATTCAAATAAAAGACCAGTGACAAAAGGGTGTTAAGAGTAGCTGTGTATGTTTCTGAGAAAATGATTAGCTTGTCAAATCAATTTCTTTCCTTGTATTCTGCTCTTAACTAAATGAATTTGATAACATCTTCTCTACACCCTCAATTAAACAGAAATTAAATCACTTTATAGAGAAATAAACTTCTGACTGAAATTCCTCATTGTAACTGGGTTTGAACTGTGAACTCAAAGCAAGAACTAAGGCTGGAGAGTGAATTATGCATGTGTTGGGATGATTGAGGGATCAGGATTTTAACAAAACATAGTACACTTAACAATTCTGTAGAGGAAATTTACTTTCCTATATTTACTACCCCCAAAAAAGGCAAAGTGGAGGCAATAAAATGTATCAAGTTACTTCATTTCTAAGGCAACTGTTTATTAATGAGTAGGTGCTGAAGCAGGGCTCTGCCATAATACAGTGTTTTATTACAGAGTTGTGTTTTATCACATTAATGCAGAAACTTTCACAAACAACAGAAAGTTCTTAAATCCTTGCAACCCGTGGTATATGCGAATGGGTCAGGCTTTTAGTACAGCTACATACAGAGTGTTTCTTAAAACTTATAAGAATGTTAAGACTGTTCTCTTTTACTTGTATAAAGTTAAGCTATTCCTGCATCTTTTCAATTTCTAGTTTTTATTCTGTTTTTCTGAATCATTAGATATATTCAGTCATGGTTTCAGTAATGTTGTTAGGTTGTTCCCTTGTCCATGTGTTGAGGTCAGGACTGAAAACAGGACTTCTGCTTTAGAAAATGCTTCTAAAACTAGTCCAAATAAAAAAATAGAAGTTTTAAAAGATAAGAACTCCCGTGACCTTAGAATACGGACATAGCTACATCTTAGACATGGTGAAAATGATAACGCTTTCTTTATATTGTCTGATAAATCAGCTAAGCACTTATTTGGAACACCTATTTGTCTCCAGCTCAAACATAATTCAATATCTATCAGAGGACATCTGCTGCCCTCTATGAAGTCAAAATACATAGTTCTGCCAGCTTCCATGGCTTGATTGTAAGTCCTACTCACACTGAAAACCAAACCCAAACCAGCACTCAATGTAGTTTGTTTTGTACCAGCTCATTCAGTGTCCAAGTATATCCAAACTTAACTTTAGGTTACTTAGACACTTTTCCTTGAATATTTTTAAGCTATTTATCAGAAAGAGGGTGAAAAAGTATGCCTGGAGGCTTGTTAATAGCTTCTGAAAATCATTGACTAGGGAAAGTATGAAGAAAATATTGGGTTTTTTCCCTTTCATTTTTTTTAATGAGACTGAGCAGCGTTCTTATAGTGACATTGATGAAGTCACCTGTCAGTGAGAATTTAAAATGCATTCAGAATGAGAAGTCTGGTGAGCAGCAGGCAATTTTTATTTTTTGCAGGAGGCAATTTGTCTACAGCAATTTTAAGGAACAAAATGTTTTGCCTAATATTGGCAGATTCCTAAGTTTCTTTTTGTCAAAGAAAAAAGGTCTTATTACATTACAATTGGCTTTTAATTTATTATGCAAAAAGGAAGTCACCTATTTAAAGAGATTAAGAGAGTATTATTCAGAGTAAAAATATGAGCAGCGGAATGGGATAGAGCAAAAATGTTGAAATCCTCATACAAACACAGATGATACAGTTTCATGTCTTAGAGTTTGCTGAGTTGTCAGCTAAAGCACTATTAACATCAGTTGAGTTTCTCCTACTGAAATTGGCTCTGGCAGAACAGTTTAAGCCTTTCTTTGTAAATATTTGATTTTTCTACTGGCTGCGGACTTCATCTAATTGGCAAAGCTCCCTTTTATCTCAGAAGCGCATGAATTGACTTCTGTTTGCATTTCTTTGGAGATGCATGTTGGATGTCCAAAATCAGCATTGGAGAAGCAGGTCTAATTTCCAGTAACTGGTTTTTTTTTGACTGTCTGCTTCTCCTCTTTCTTGCCCAAGTAAAATCTACTTATTTTAATTTCATACTTATCATTTCCAGTTTCAATCTTATGAGATACAAAACTTCATAGTTTATTTTTCTCCACCCTTATATACAAGTCTGTACCATCTATTAGAACCCAGTTTTTCAAGGTTGGAATTTTTCTATGTAATTCTTTTTGTCCTCTTTCTATAAACACATCGGAGTAGTTTCTTCAGGAATTCCAGGTTATGAGCTGTGCAGGCCATTCTGTTTCTTCTTTGGCTGCCCTGTCCTTTCCTGCAGCACTGGAAGAGGTTAAAGGATTTGATGTAGTGGTCAGATCTTGATGGATTACACAGGGGCGTAGGAATCCTATGTTTATGTAATTCCTTTATCTGTATTTTTGTCAACTAGCCATGGTTTGGGTGGATGTAAATAATCATAAAACAGTAGTTTAAACAGAAGAGAAGAATCCATTTTCAAAATACACTTTTATTGAAAGTTCTTGGAAACCAAAAGAATGTGTTTGCAGAGACATTCTGTTTACATTTTCATCTGCTTAGGTATTTCCAATGTGAAAATATAAAATCTAGCAATCTAGCTGATTAGTTAGACAAAAAAAGCAAGTAGGTTGTTTTAATTCCTGAACTCTCCAAATTAGCTATTTAGAGCTGATGAGTGTACTTTCTACTGAAAAAAATTTGCTGCATGGTACATGTCTTTTGTGTCAGTGGCAAAAGGTGACAACACCTCAATTATGGTATTATTTGTGTTAATATGACATTTCTATGTGAATGATTTTTCAAAACATGGGATGTGCATACTCCAAACTTAACTCAGAAACACGGCCAGAGAACAGCCATTTGCTTCTGCTTTAAATATGTTTTGGATTGACTGTAGTTGAATCAAGTACAGAGGAGACAACATTGCAAATGAATGGAATAGCAGGAAAATCTCATTTGGCTTAATAACTTGTAATTTCATTTAATTGGTGCTAACAGGCGTCTAAAAATACATACAGTGACATTTAGAAAAATAGTCTCCTTTTTTTTGCTATGTACTGTTTGCTAGGAGCTACATTTTGATTCTACACTGGAAAATATTCCATTGAATGTAGTTTTTTCTTGTTGAAGTCTCAATATTAGGATTTGCTACATATTTGATATGCTGTTTGCAATATATTGCTTACTTCTGAAAAGGATGTGAATCTTTGTGTCCCCCTCACCCCGACCTCCTGCATTCTGGCTGCTGTTAATAAACATTGGATCAGTTCAAGTGAAGGGCATATTAATCTGGGGAAAATTAACCATATTTCCAATCATTCTCAGGAGCTGAAGGAGGTTTTTAATTGGTTTCACCCAGAGGCCTTGCTGTGGAATTTTCAGTATTGATGAGATTCAAAAATGTCTATGTATTTGAGGAATCTAGAAAGAAATGAAAAAGTTACCATTTGTCTTAGGAAGTAGGTCTTTGTCTTAAGAAATTTGCCCAGAACTTTAAAAGATGGCAGAAATCTCTATAAGCAAAAATGTCTACAGTTTCTGTGTTTGATCTTTCACTGTTCTAATTCTCATGGGTTTCTTTAGTTGCCTGCACTTTGCACCAGCAGAAGAGTAATGACCTTGATAACCAACCAACAAAACCAAACTAAGAGACCATAATTAAGTGATCACCAATAAGTACCATTATTGATGAAAAAAAACCTGTGTGCCAGTTTTGACTGTGCAGTGCTACTTTAGTGACAAATCAGTGTCACATATTAGAAATTGTTTAAAGAACAGGCAATGTTTTGGAACCGACCTGAAAAATTTTGTTTTCTCAATTATGGATACTGTGTTTTATGATTTGGTGGTTGGTGACAGAGTGATCTGCAGTATTTATTATACTTGTGTGTATATTAGGACAGCCTATAAGATTCTTCAGTGATAAAGAACAGCAAACCATAGATTGAACCTTAGGAGAAAATGTAACCTATGTAATACCTAACAATTTCTGTAACAGTGGTTTTAGTTATAATAGCTTTGGAGGGAATTCACGTTTCCTTGAATCCAAGAGAAGCCACTATGCCATGAACAGGTCAGGCTTTAATTTTGGATGTTATGTTGCAGCTTCATCCTTCTTGTTCATCTGTCCTGCTGTGAGCTGCTAATTATGTAACATAAGTATAAAGCAGTGATTTTCATCTGCGCTGTTCCTCCATCACTAAGTTGCACGTCATGCATATCTCTTTACTATTCACAGAAGCTGCCATGTAATTTCTCACTGGATAAAGACTGAAGTTAAATTCTGTGACATCTATACACCTTCATCTCTATTTTTAAGTCACTTGTGTAAAAGTGAACTATTAAGTTGTCACCCAGTGTCAAAAGCACAATGGAGTGGCATGATAACACACAAAATCAAAAATGTAATGTTTATGTGGTCTATTTTTGAAAGATTGCCATTAATTTTTACTGTAACTTTTATATAAGATGCCTGCCATGATACTCAGTTATTTTCAAATATGCAGGAGAAGGTAGAATATCAGAATCATATTGAAAATATACTCTTCTGTCATCAGAACCGCAGAAGATTCAGCATCTTGAGGTCAGTTATATGGCATGAAAATATTTGATATTAGTGACTGGATCTAATGAATTCTGTCTGCTTGGAGCATAAGCAGCCTAAAACGTATCCCTAAGGCTATATTCCCAAGAAGAAATAAATCATGCTAATAAAGTAAGCACAGTTGCTAATAGTGATTGCAATCATAAACCTACATTAAAAACAACAAAGAGTGCTGATGTAGTACCACTCAGATTATTTTATTTAGCCTGAGTTACCATAGCAACCATAGGAATCATGAGATCACATTTTAATTAAGAATCTCCTAGTAATTCTGATTGTAACAGCCTTAAGTAAATGGTATGCTGATCTGCATATTGAGTGCAGAGAAGGTTGATAAATATCCAGGTCGCTGGAATTCCAATATAATTTCACCATACTTTTGCAAGGGTAAATTCAGATTCAGCACATCAGGTAATCTCCATCTATCATAATATCGAAATGGAACAGAAAAAGTAAAAGCAAATCTTTGTCTGGCAGTATTCTAGAAAAAGCTGGGGAATGTAAGAAATATTGCCATGTGTTTGCACCTATATAAATCAGCACATGGTAAGATCGTAACAATGTACACTTCATTTTCTTAAATCAGGTGCAGATTTCACTGCTATAGAACTTGTAAACAGCATGAGAGACCAGGAAGCATGTTAGCTAGAAAATGTCATGTGTTCCTGAGAACTAAATATCTGGTCAGGGCATTTTGCATTTGAAGATCTCCAGAAAGAATCAGATATTTCAAAGTTGCTACTGTATAGTTTAGAGCACTATCTAGTTGAAATATAAAGACACTTATAGAATGAAATAATTAAAAATCATTTTTTAATTGACTGAAATCAACTCCTTCCTTTTTACCTGTCATTAAACCAAGCACCTCAAGGTGTTACATGTTACTCTCTAAAGGTTGGTAGCAACAGAATGCAAAGCTGTCATTGCACTGTTCTTCCATTCACACAGCTGCAGGTACCCACTTTGTTTAAATTGAGCTAAATGGTGGATTAAATAAACAATAGAAAGATAAAATTAATTGCCTGTGAGATAGGGCTTTATATTTTTTTAACTTTTATTTTAGATGTTAGAATTTTTTATCTGCCCTAAACCGAATTAAAAATTTTAAACAGGAATTCTTAAAATATAGCCATAAATCAGGTCATGAATGTTTCTTGGGGTAGCAGGGATGGTTAGTAGTCAATTATTGAAATAAACACACTGAAGAGTTTCTTGGAGTTAGCCATTTATGACAAATAATATCAGCTTCTACTGGCAAAACATTTGGGGTGGAAGAAGTTTATACCAGAAAACTTGTAACTACTCCCTCTCTTCAGTCAGTCTTGGAAAGTAATACACAAAGCAGAAATCAATTTTTTAATTCAGCATAATCTGTAAGACTTAAACGTCATTGCTAAATCAGTTTCCTGAAAGTTATTCAGAAATATTTATTTTGGTGATTACAACCTTCATTTCTTCCAGTCAACAGATATATAAATCTTTTTATGTCTTCAATGAGTATGATCTTCATGCTGTTTATAAATTCTGTGATTTCTGACTTCTTGTGCTTTCTAATAATTTCTGGAAAAGGTGTGAAATAAACACTTCAAGTCTCATAGATTTATGCAACAGGATAGAGCAATAATATCTTGTCTTAAAGTAGTTTCGATGAACACACTGAACTAACCTGCTTGCCTGTAAACTGATATGAAGTATTGACTAAAGTTTTCTACCTTTAGGTAGTTCTATGTAATAGGACTTGCTTGGTAAAGATTGCATTAAAATGTAGCCACATTTTTTATTGCAAGCCAATCATTGTGCCACGTCTGCTTTTGATGTTCACATGGGATGCATGTTCAAGGAGGAAATCGAGAAATAATTTTCCTATATATGTCAGACAAGGGTGAAATAGGAAATTAGTGGCTGAATAGTCACTGGATGATTTAGTTCAGTCTCTCTGTTGCACTGAATGTTTAATGATAGATACAAGCATTTCAAACTGACCTGGTTATGACACTCATGGTATGCAATTCCAGTGGGGTATAATTGAATATCCTCCTCACAATGCATTAGCTACTTAATTAATTGCACTAATGACTTTGTCCAGCATTTTACACTTAATGACAGAAGATTTGGTTGAAGTAACAACTGTTGTAAAATCTATTAATATAAAAATCAAGTAAGATTACCCCAAGATAGCACCTGCAATAAGATCAGCTATAAATATCTGTTGTAGATTATAATGAATTCACTCAATTGAAAACAATGCTTCTAAGAATTTTTTAATGATAAATAAAGAGTCACATGTTTCCTGGTTATGCTATTATTTAGGTTACAAATGCTTGTTGTTCGTTTTTTATTTTAAGTTAGAACACTCTTTATATTCACAGAATCATAAAAAAGAAGGCAATAAAACTAATCTGAAGTATAAAAGAAGTGTATGAACTTGAATATCCTCTAATGGTGACATTGAACTTGAAAAACATTTGCCATTTCCAATGGCAAAGTTAAAAGAAAAAAGAGGAGAGGAAACAACCAAAAAGAAAATTAGTCTGGCTCTGAATAAATTTTTTTATGTCCACAAAGCCTTCTCTCCCTAAAAAGAGCACCATTTGGTGAAAGTTCATTATTTCTGTATGGCTGCAGTGTGCCACTACATTTTCACAACTAAAGAAAAAAAAAAAAATTATCTATTTGGATTATAATCCTTTGTAGCTACACACACTATTCGATGAAAAATAGTCCTTTAGTTAATTTTCTTTGTATTTGTATTCTGCCTAACATGTCAAAAAGCCTACAAGTAAAACTTCATTGAACTTTGTAATCCATATTTTTATTGTCTGTAGATATTGAATTTGAATGATCAAAATATTAACAGCGGAGCAAAATAGGAACTGCTGGGATGTACACACCCATAAAAATACGTCTGTTTTCCTCAGGTGTCTACACAAGCCCTAACCCTTTATTTTTGTTATTTCAAGGGAAATGTAAAATATAATCAACTTGCTATTTTTCTGTTTTCCAACAGAAAACTTAAAAAATTCTTATGGTCAAAGAAAAGATTAAATACAGATTAACCTCATGTAGTTTAACAAAAGAGATTGAGGGAAGCGTTCAGAAAAACGCTGAACAGACATTAAAGTTTCATGATCTGATGTTAAATTATAATGTAACCTGGATGAAAACTCTAATATGGACCTAGTGAATGGGGTACACATACAAGAGATTCTTGTACAAGGTGCAAAAAACTCTTCCAATAAACATTTAGTAGAATTTTTATTATAAAATTTGTGCTAGTGGCTCCAAAAAGCAACGTGTACTAGCAATTTAACTGAATATGTGATTAATTATTAAAATAAATAGATGATTATCAATTACGTGAAGAATGTAGGAGTGCCTGCATGTATATGAATGTCTATAAAAATAATCTCTGAATCATAAGAAGCTTTAAACATCATTTGGAAATTGTTTGATGATGACACAGAAGAAAACAATTTTCCATATGGTGTTTTCTCTCAGGCTCAAACATTGCCTTCCATGTAGAGCAGGTTTTTTCCATTTCTGTGTTACCTTTTTGCCACTGGGATAAAAGTAGTATCATTAGTGATCTCCAGTAAGTCACATTAGGGAATCTGGTATTAGTGTCTTGCAATTGTTTGATTAACAGCTGCTACAACAGATGATAGATGAGAAGTAAAATTGCATGAATTATTTTTTATATAGTGCAATCTCCCAAAATATGGCCTGGAAAGTTATGTGCATTTCTGTAGTTAGTGACACAAGAATTTGATATTGAAATTATACCTTGTATTTTGCAGAATTCAAATTTTCTAGCTGTGTTCCCTGAGATTGGATTCCTTTTTGTTGTTTTGTTGCTTGTTTATGTCAGAGTGTGTCTTCTTATTGGTTTATTTTTGGGGTATTTTTGTCTAATGTGATTTTTTAAAATATCTAAGTTAGACATTTATGCCATGCTAACAGTATTCATTTTGCTTCTGGTTTCATTTATGACTTTTTTCATTAAATGTAGGATTTCCTGCTACACAGCATATGGACTTTTTAACTCTCTCTAATAGATGCCCTTTTTCAGTCTAGTTGTGATATATATCTGCATTGAGAGGCTGTGTGTGAAATGCAAAAGCTTGCCTGATTCCTGATGCAATCTGCTGCTTTGTTATTAACATTAATATAGTTTTTGACAATCTTATGACCATATTTAATATCAGTCTTGGATAGTTCTGCTCTGTCTAGAACAGCTTTCTCACTGTGTCTTTCCAAGAAGACTCATGCCCAGCTTATTCAAGTTGAGCAAGTAACCATTTCTTCTAAATATTGCTTGGTCACAAAGGCTGGAGTAATGTTTGAATCAGAAATTATGTGCTGTTCATCACACCAGAGCACTCAACCAGATAACCATGGAAACGATCCACCGCAGTCTTTGTTATTTCTAACAAAACCAATTTGTTTTATTCAAATTAAATTAAATGTGTTGGAACAATGTCATACTTAAGGGAAAGACCATGTAGTTACTGTAACTTGGATGTTATTAAGCTTTTTTTTTAACAATTAAAAGCCATTTACAAGATACATGTAAAAATTGTGTTGTTCTGAAGACTTTTTGCCACCCTCCTGTTTCCTTGCTTTTCTAATGAAGTTAGCACCAATGTTTCTGGTTATACCAAGTACTGCTAAGGAAAGCTGTAATCTTTCAAAATATGTTGCTTGGAAGATAGGGAGAAGTGAAGGATAATTTTTGCCAGGACTTTGGATTCTCATCATGTGGAATAGGGAAAAGTTCTTTATATGAAATCATCTTAATTCTTTTTCTCTAAGAGACAACTAAAAAAATTAATTCTAGGGATCTTAAGGCACCATTATGGCCATTATTGAAAGAGCTTCATTTTGTAGCTGGAGGTCATGGCCATTACATAGTGATAATCTGCATGAGGAAAAGCTCATCCATTTATTCATAGTTCACAGGTTTTCTATGTGCATTAATCTTACCCCCATGAACAAATAAGAATGTGAGAACACTGTCCTTCTTTCCAATCAGAAAATTTTGGAATATGCAAGACCACATGTAAACAAATGATTGCAGCAATAATGTTTTTAAATATTGAAGCTCTTATGACTTTGATATTGCAAAAATGCCATGGTTGGTAACAGGGAGTATAGAAACCTAATTTTGTCTCAGTTCTGTTGTATGACACTTCAGAGTTACTAAATTAACATAATTTCCTCAATATATCATTTAGGGAGTAAAAGGAGAAGAGATGGAGAAGTAAGACCAAGCCAGGCTGGCAGGTGACTGACAGCAAAGTGTGAGTAGAAATCTATTTCAGGTTCATTTTTTTGTGCAATATTCATCTATGATGAGGGCCTGCAGTGTATGAAAACACATTTGGATTTGTTAAATGCATAAACCAAGAAACTAATTTTCCACAGTTCTTTGTTCTCAGTTCCACAAATCTAATCTTTCTACATTCAATAATTTCAATGTGAAAGAGAATACACTAGAAGCTTTGGGATATGTAATTATTTCTTCAGAATGAATTATTTTTTTCACATTCAAGGTATTTAGGGATTAGTTGCATATATGGTCTCTGAATTGAACTCTAAAGCTCTGAATTCTACCCCAATAAATGCTTCCTACAATCTAAAGAGGAACTAAATGCCATGGAAGTCACACATAAGAGACAGTTAAATAAGTGGGAACCATTCCAAGGTAACCCATGGAAAATGCTGAATAAAAGAGAGTTCACATCTAGCTATTTGACTCTTCTGTGCCAGAGAGAGAAAACCTGGGGAGAAAAGAAGTTTAATTTAAAGACAACATATGTTGTTTGTTGATTTGTTATGCATTTTCACATGCATATCTGAGTATTTTCCATCAGTGAGTGCAAAACAAAAAATAGTTCTTTGTTGGGTTTTACTAGAAACATGGCCATTTAATTAAATTTTAATGTATTGTGGTCTCTCACTTTAATATATGATACATTAATTTTCTATGATGCTGACATGTTGTTCTGATGGATTTCTCAGTCTTCTAAATGAAGTAACCCAGAGACTTTTCAGGCAGTTTAATTTTTTCCAGAAGTGATGGCATTAACATTCTTTTTGGGAAGACACTTACCAAAACTTGACATTTCATTCAATGTTTGAAGTTCTCTTGTAATATGTATTAAGTCTTGTCACTGTAGTAATAATTGCCTGTTACACACCAACTTTGTTAGTGAAAATACCACAGCCTTATGCAATGACAGTTGGGCTTTATTATAAAAGATAAATTGTTTAAGAAACTGAAAGTCATAAATAAATTTCCATTACGGCAGTATTTATTGCCATCTTCTGTAATGTAAAAAAAAAATAGTCTTATGGTTAAGATTTGTATGGAATGTTTTATTTATTTTTTAATTTATTTTTAATTTGGGGAGGCTTGCCTTGAACCGTTTCTTTTTTTGTCAGTGATCAAATTCCTTGTCCCATAATTAGAGTTTTAAAATTTTTTATGCAGGTCTGTTCTGCATCCACTTTGTGTGACCTGATGCTATGGCAAATAAGTTGCCAACCCACCTTTTTTCCTTTCCAGTTGTGGGTCACAGATCAGTATGAATCAGAAGATTTTTGTTTCTTCTTAACTGCTTTGTTGAAGTGGGGATTGCTTGGGGCAACATCTTGCATGTTCATATCAGGAAAATGCTCCCTGAGTATCTGCTGATTATGCTTATATTTTAATATTAGTGAATATAGGTGTCTTTTTCCAGATTCTCTACTGCATATGCAAGAAGTTGTGTTCCTAAGAGCTTGAAGTAAAAGATGAGAGACAACAGATAAAAAAGGAGTGGGAAGATAAAGTTGTATATTGCTGTTTGGACACTGGTGTGATAAGCTTTCTAACAGACAATTTTTCAATATTGCTATTGTACCTTCATTTTTCAATCCCTTACAGTGACCTCTTATTGAGGGATAATTTTTCTAATACCTTTTCATTGATTTTGGTGAGGAATTCCTCCAAAGCAAAAACATTGACATATTTCTAACATTACCTTCAAGAGTATACTGGAATTCAGACTGGGTTTTTCAGATCGTATATTCAGAAATATAAGTGTGAAGCAAAGAGTCTGAAGACAAAGATGGAGATATTGAGGGAAGCAATGAGGCAAGAGATGTGATTCAAGGTCTGGTCATTGTGGCTTAATTCTACAGATTTCACTGTTGCATACTGGAAAATGCAGTAGAATTATTGCATATATCTAGTAAAAAGGAAAGGATATTATAGGAATTAAACATGGGATATAACCTGGGCAAACATTTGCAGTGTGAGGAGTTGAATAGCATGGCTTTACCTAGGCTGGGTGTGAAGATTAGAGGAGTTTTCCATATAGATCCTGCCAATGTGGAAAGAGAGGAGGAAGATGGGTCTTTTAGACACCTGTAATATACGAATTTTAGGACTATATATACAGTGTTTCTAATCTGAAGTTTTTCAGAGGTTTTTCTTATTTCACTGGATCTCATACTCCAAGGACACAATGTGTGTGGACAGCAATGCAAGTAAAAGATCTTATGTGCAACAAAGATTTCTGTGGCTATGTACAATATGTTGTGATGCAGGAATGCTTCTGAAAGGGCAGTGTTATGCAGTGTGATAAGCATTCTACACTCTCCTGGTCATTAATTAAATTTACTGCACTTTGTGTCCTTCTTGGTACTTTAAAAAGATTATTGAAAGGGATATTGAAATACCGTAAGTAGGTAAGATGCATTTTCAGGCTGTAAAATCACGGAGGTAATAGATAACATTAAAGTAGGAAGCACTTACCATAAATGATCATGTATTGTTGGTTTGGGGTTTTTTGTCAGACAGGTAGTTTAATGTGTAATTTATGACACTTTTGTTCAGCTAGTTTTGCTGCATCGTCTTGATTTTTAAGCTATGATATGAAATCTTTACTGAATCTTGCTTTTAACTCTATTAGAAACACTTAACATGTGCTTAACAAACATCACTTTTACAGCACTTTTATGGTGGAACACTTCCAGTACTCCTACTTTCAGGTACTGCATCAAAGGGTGTCCAGTTCAAAGGGATGATAGATAAACAGTAAACAAACTGTGCCTCATCTAGAAGGAGCTGATGTTACAAACAGTGGATTGTTTTGCTGTGTATATGGTAATTGTCATGGTGACAACTTAGTTGCATCACAACCAGAGTTTGCAGCACTACTCAGGCTTCTCAATCTGCCACCTATATCAACACTACTCCTTAGCTCAGCTTTACTATAGTAGCACACTGAGTTTGCTGACCCCAGGCTGAGATGTTCCTAATCACCTATGTAACCTGTGCATTCAGGTTGTGTTGATTTAGTAGGAAATAGAGGCTTTTCAGAAAAGCAAAGTGCCAAATCCTGTTTTATAGCTTAGCTTCATTGCACTCACACTAAAAGGATTCTCTCATCTATGAGAACATGGTGGTGTTTACTTTCCAGAAGGAAAAGATATGTGCTGGGTGGATTTTTTCTGTGTCAGGACATGGTTTTTTTTCCTCTGATTCCTTCCTGCATCAGTTAACAAGGGTGTTTCTCAGCACTCTGTGGGGGCAGAGTTTGGCAGAGTTGGCAGAGGTGGTGCTGGGTTGTGATGCTGCACAGCAGGCTAATCTAAGCAAGCCATTAATGCAAGCCTTGGTCAGGTGGGATTCAAGATTACAAGTTACTTCAATTTTCTAATCACTGGGAGGGCTACTTCCAGTAGGGCTTTTTGGTGTGGCAAATGGTAACACCAGGAACTGTAAATAAAAAGAATGTGTTTGATCTGACCGAGAGTTGAACTTTTGCCTTCCTAATGCATCACAAAAGCTGTATTAACATGCTGAAGATTGTGACTGTGATTCCCTTACCACGTGTATTTGCAGCTGCTTTTTAACACAGTGCAAGAGTGTGCTATGCAGAGATGACTGGTTGTAGGCTGCCTGGCTGGCAAGGTGTTTTATCTGTGGTGTGTCTTAATCTAGTCATCTTGCTTTCAAAGTGGAAAGAAAATTTACTTCAAGGAGCTCAAAAAATAATCCTCAAATCTTTTTCAAATTCTTTGACTTTAATATAGTCATTACATTCACACTTTGCATTCACAAGTCCTTTAAAAGGACTCGATAATTATTTTTGCTGTTCAGACCTATCAAATCCTGCATATGATTTGTATAATCTACTGAAGTTCTTTGTGGTTGTTTTAAAATCCTGATCCTAACACAGCTGACCTGGATAAAATATGTAATAACTCACATTTTGTGGTTAACCAGGACAGAATTATAATAATGCCAGAGTCTATTAAAATAAAAGGCTATGCTTTTATTACTTAAAGGTCAGTGAAGTCCTCTACCTTGACATCTGTGTTTCTGTACTGTGCTCCCAACCTTTATTTTTTCATATGGACAGATACTGACACATTTTGTTTTGAAATTGATCAGGAATATTGGGGAAAGAGTATTACAAAATAATTCAGATTTAATATTTTTATAATGAACTAACTTGCTATCACCAGCTTTCTGCAATTTGACTGTTTTTTCCCTTCAGCAATGATTACACTTTTCCCTAATTTTGTCAGACAGAATGGTAATAACCTAAGGCAATTATGCTAAAATAACTTGTCAGCTACTCATTGTTTTATTTTTAATGTATTAAGAAATCAAATGCTCCAAAATGCAACAAACTAAAGAGCTGAATCCATTTTTTATTTGCAGGGTGTCTTCAGAAGACACCGTGGCTGATCCTGCCCCCCAACTGCCCGGCAGTCCAGGCTGTGACAGCCCTGCACAGCCCCAGGGCATCCCACCCTGCCCACCTCAGCCTCGACCAGGCACAGGGAGAGAAGGGGGAAACATCTGGTTTCTTGGAGGAAATTTATCCCCACTTCTCTTGGGAGTTTGACCTCCTCGAAAGGGAGGGAGTTGAGGAGCAGGGAAGGAAAGCTGTGGTGACTGATGGTCTGAGGAGTTTAGTAGGAGCTGTTGTTTGTAACCTTACGTAAGACCACCCTCCATGACAAAATGCTCACACAGCCAGAAGAGCTGATGTGCTGGAAGATTCAGGGAGTCCCTCCTGATCCAGCTGGACCACTGCAATGGTGACTCCTCTCACCATCTAGACAGCGCCTGACCATGCTACTTGAGAGGCTTGAGTCCCCTAAAAAGTGTTGCCCCATTATAGTTATTATGTTTTCTTTTACCAAATGCTCTGGCCGTGGGCATCTGTGCAACAACATGAAATATGCACATACAAAGACATCATCTCACTCTCAAATTACACCTCTACATTGGACATGTTGAGGAGTCAAGGACTTGGTTGCTGTGCAGTGCTTCAGAGAAAGTGTCTGAATACCCTGGGCTTTGTTTCTCATGTAAAAGAAAATAAGTCCAGCAGTGTTTTGGTCTGTGAGAGGTTCTTGGCCTTGCTAAGTGCACTGTGTCTCCTCCCTCTGTCTGGGAGATCTTTTCATGTTAAAGAGCAAAGGACACCTTTTACTGAGATGCTTTATAGATTAAAAGCATTGTGCCTCTTCCACGGCATATTGCTTTCAAGTTTCACTTTGACTAGGAGAGCATCTTATTATTATTATCAGCCTTTGAAAATGTGCATTTCAGGTAATTTTAACAGATCTCATTAACATTGTCCTACTACATATTGCCGTGTTCTTTCAAAAATGGCATACTGCCATCAGGAATGAAAATGATAATCTGACCAATTTGAAGAGAATCAATATTCCAACCTTTGAAATTCTTTTTGTAAAGCTAGTGTGTGAAAATCTGCTGATTTAAAAAAAAAAAGATATCTTTTCATCCCACTTTATCTCTTGATAGATAACTGACCATTACACCTCCTTGTTCTCTTTCATGATTATTAACAGCTTAGACATATTTCTTGTAATATCTCTGTATAAATAATTCTAGGCTCAGAAGTTTGTTTCTTTTATAAATTAAGCTATCCAAAAGTGATAGCTCATTTCTCTATAACTAGAATCTGTCTCCTCTAGGAGCAATTTATCTTTGCAGCAGCTAACCCTTAGGCATTATTTATTTCATAAACTTATATTAATCATCTTTGCCAGTTTCTCTCAGTCTTTCTCTTCCCACAGTCTTCTTCTGCAGTGAGAACATCCACCAAGTTTTCCAAATATTTGTACTGCTGATTTTAGAGGAAGAGGAATTGTCTGAGACACTGTTTTATTAAACCTTGATTGTGTAAATACCAGTCATCAGTGATTGCTCATGGAAATCTCAAATCTGAGTTTTGTTGTAGAGTAGGGAAATCTGTTTTGTGAAGCTGGTCTGTATGACAGGGGTCGATACATGATCACTATTGATTATCCTCTGGAACAGACAGCTTCAAGGAATGAAAGTTAATATGAAGAAAGACAGCAAAAATTAGCCTCAGTGCTTTTGACTTTTTCTTGCACTGGCTAGAAAGGAAGAAGTTTCTTGGTAAGAATGTCTTTCCAAGCCTCTTGTGCCAACTGTTAAGCCTCAGTGTCAGGGGTCAGAGTAAGAGAGATCTGCATTTGAGGAACCTCCCCTTCCATTTTCACCCACCATTCCCAGTGGAGCTGTGATTGCACAGCAAGAGGGATGGGCCCTGTGAGGGAAGATGGATGCAGCCACCACCTGCTACTTTGCCAAAGCTATAAAAGGCAGCACTAGGCAGAGATGAGAAACTCATAGTAAGGGTGGGATTATAGAGTTTGCAAAGCTGGCATGGTCAGGAGACATACCAGACTGGCATACCTGTATGTTTAGGATAGATGTTTGGGGTTCCTTTTACATCAAACAATTAAGATATGCCTTAGAGAATTTAGTGCTGTCCTTGTACCCATAACTCATGCTGGCAGAACTGCAGTTCATGTGCTCAGTGCAAGTCCTTTACAGACTATTTTAAACATTATTGAGTCAGGTGTTGCTGGTAGTTGCATTATTTCTTTTATACTGATTAAGAAATTTAATCAAATGGATTTTTTTATGGCCCCAAACAGTCTAAATAATCCATAAGTTGCATTTTTAACTTACTGTCTCAACAAATACACCTTCCAATGTGTTACAATTATAAAAGAGCATTCTTAATTGTTCTGCTATATACATTGTTGAAGAAAAGAACATGTGAAAATCTACATAAGTGTCAGTATTTTTGGGGGGTCATGTATGACTACATCAGGTTTTTTTTCCCCAGTACTGGTGATTAGTGAAAAACAAAGAAGAGAACTTTCATGACAAGTCTATGCTGTAATTTAACAAAAAAGGAAAATTTATCAATGCTGCACCTCAGCATATGCCCTGAGAAAAGTTATCTGGAATCTTACAGGAGACCAGTGAGGTTGACACGGATTGACAATAACCCTACTTAGGGTCGGTCTCATTTCCATGTAGGTGAATATATGTATTTGTGTATATATATATATATATATATATATAAGCACACAAACACATATGTAGTTTTATTTATATGTGAACAGAAAGACTTTCAAAATTTTATGCTATTGACTTGAAGTATCTGCTTAACTTGAAGAGTAGAATTATTTATTCTGATGTTAATAGAATTGACATTAGACAGAAATAGAGGTCTGAGATTTTAAGGTGACAAGAACTCCCACTCCAGTCCATCATCAAATGTGCCTACAAATGTTTGTCAGTAATGACTGAATCTACCCATAAAAGCCTTCAGTGTAAGAAATTCTACAAACTTTATATATTCCATTCCTTGCCTCTCTGTACTTTGAGAAGGCTTTTCCTGATGCCTGTCTTGTACCTTTCTTGCTGCAATTTAAACCGTGTTGTTAGTTTTCCTATCAGTGGTAGAGATCTCATTTTCCCCTTCAATTTTGCTGTGTCACTTCAATCTTCTCTGTGCTAATCTAAAATTATGATAGCTGGTAATACTTCCTATATCTTCTTATTTACTCTGTAATAGAGAACATTTTCCTTTATTACACAAGGTCCAAGTTCTTTACCTTGCAGTGTCTCAAAAAGTGATTTGCATACCTCATCAATATCCCCAGATTTGGTGTATAGTCCCCATTTATAATATTGGTTTTTTCTTTTTCTTTTCCCTGCTGACATTTCAACTGTATGAAGGGCAGCTTCTTTAGTCTTTTATTTGTGGTATAAACCATTTTCTCAATGGATTTTGCTACAGCATATTCTGGATTTTTAAAATCTAGTGCTAGAAACTGTTCTCCTAAACTCTTTTTAAAGCTTTCATTGTCTGGGATTGGGTATTTAATTCCGTATTGCCTAAACTTTCATGATACTGAGAAGTTCCTTACTTCAGCTATGACATATGAATATTTTGTAGAGCACGTGCTTCTCAGAATCAAATGAACTTGATTTCTTGGTTTTATTTCCATTCTCTCCTAATATTAACATTGGTTTTTTTCCTAATGTATCTATTTTCCCTAGTGCATCTAATTTTCTTATCCTATTCCAAAATATGGTTTTCCTTTAGAATTTTTTTTCTCCATATCAGAAAACCACAACGTTTGTGTTGATTTTGGTTAAATTGATGAGATCCTTACTTGATTGATATCCTCACAGAGAGCAAAATCTCATATGTCTTCCCTAAAACCATTAAATCTCAAAGCTGTAGCTTGTTCTGTACAACTCTTTTTCTATAATATTCTAAGTGACTCACTTCCAGGTGCAAGGGCATGTAGGTTATTTCAGTTTTGCAATCAGGATGTAAGTATTTCTCTACCAGTCCAAATGAAGGTCAGGAGACAAGTTTTTCCAGGTTGTCTGGTGATAGAATAGACTACAGATCAAAGTCTGGGAATAAGTCTTCACTTTTCTTTTGTCATGCTAATGTTTATGGTTTCTGATGCCCTAGAAAATGACTTGCATAAGTGCCACTGCTCTGAAATGAATCCGCTCTGAAATTAGTATTCTGTTTCTGTGTCTGTTTAAACACACCAAACATTATTTGTGCACTGGTTTTGGAGAAGCTGAAAGCACTGGTTTTGTCTGATTACTTTTTTCTCAGTCCCTGATAGAACAGTCACTTTGGAAGAGAGATTGGTGTACTCTACCCAATTTGCAGATTCAGGCATTAACTTGTGTCTTCAGGCTTTGAAAGGGTAATGGCAAAGAACTGCTTATAAATCTTAAGTTAATTTAGGATATTTAGTCTTCTGTCTCTTAGATGGATATACTTTCACACTTTAATTAACTGCTTGTTAATTCTAGACTTTCACGTTGCTCTGTGCAGAGACTTTAAATAAGATATGCCTATACTGAGACTATATTAAAGGGCATATTTTAATGGTAAATGGATTCCAACTTTATGTTTTATACATCCCATAGATCATGTGACTTGTGATTCAAAACACACAAGACATGTTTCCAGGGTTTCATGTACTGTAAATAAATGTAAAACAAGCTCCTTGCACAAATGTGCTACAAAGTAATCAGCACCAGGAAAGCTAAGAAGCTAAATGTAACTTGGAACACTGTAATTAATATTAATCTCTTGCATGCCAGAACAAGTGATTAAACTACTCCACCTCTTTTGCTTGATATGCAAATCTGGCTGAATGGCAACATCCTATGACAAACACACAACTGTAGCAGCCACTGGTTGGGTTTAAATATGTATCAAGGGGGTCAGAATTTAAGAAAACCTGCGAGCAGTTTAAGAATTTCATCACCTTAGAGCCTGTTGATGTCTGTTTGCATTGATAGTAGGAAAGGACAGAGATTACACATTTGTTTTCTGTGAATTTGTGCAGGAAGAAATCTAATCTCCAGTATTTTCTTTGCCAGAGTGTTTTTCCTCAAATTAAGAAAGGTAACACACAAAGTTTCTGGTAAATATGACTGGAGAAGTATCCAAGTCAGTACCGTAAACTATATGTTCCAGGCTTCTCCCTGCTTTCAGTGTGAGAAGAGATAAAAATACTTCATTTTCAGAGTACTTGCATTTTTTTTTTTTTCCATTTTGATATTTTCTGGTACTTTTTATCAACATTTCCATGATTTGGGAAAGCATGAAAGCACTACTTTGTTTTCAGTTTTTGCAAACATTTTATATTTAATATACCAGATCCATTTTTTCTCAAAACTTATTGGAAATGCAATTAAGTCTAATTTTACTTTTTATACCATGTCAGTAAATTTTTACAGAACATTTTAAATTTAAAAGGTGATTTCCTTTCAAGTTTTCTGTTTTCCAAATTTTTATCAGTACTACTTTGCAATTACTGGAGTAACACGAACAATTTGATTCTTGAGAGAATTCTTCCCAAGGGAATGTTATTTTGTGTAATGCACTCATGATATTTGGATAAGAATAACATGAATAGAGTTTAATTTTCATATTCAAACTAAGGCTGAATTTGATGTGTTCATTTATTTTATTATTTAGCAATATTCCCTTTAGGTTTTTGCCAAGGCCTAAGATTAACTGACCATCTGTCTATTTTGCTACAAAGTAGTATCTGCTACTCATTACTGGCAGTTAATTTTGTGGCAAAAATTCATAGAATGTGGTCTGGTGTTCTGATTTATTCAGTGACATTTATAGAAATAGAGAAAATCCAATCAGAGAATTCAAGGATATTCAGAAGAAGAAAAGTGTCATGAAAAATGTTCACAATTGCCACTATTTAAAAATATGGCAATGATATGCTTCTATGTCATACCACTTGTCCAGATTTACTCTGGACAAGTGTCAACCTTTATTAGGTATAGTTCAACCTTTATTAGGTATTTCCAACAGGAAGGTGTAGCTTCATTGGATACAGGTCTGGAATATTTATGCCTGTGTGAAGGATCTTGTGCCTGCACAGTGCACTGGTATACGAAGAGATTTGACTCCCATGTGTTAAATACTATGGACTTACACCCATTTTTACGTTATGTCATTAAGTCATAAATATGTAATAAGATATGTCATAAAGGTGTGCTTAGAAGGAAAAGGATAACTGGAGATAATCAGCTGTTCTCTGTTTAACTTTTCAAAACTGACAAGTTATTTAAATATTTCAGTTCCCCTGAAAGATACCCTGAATAGTTATAGATAAAAAATCACATTCATTTCAACAGAATCCACCATTTGAATCTTAATACTATTGCAGTTTGTGCAACCTTTTTAGATCTTCTGATTTTTCTCATTTCATTTTTGTTGGCATACTTAGATGAGTTTCAGATGTCCTTATCAGTGTAATTTTCATCCTAATTCTTGCTCAGTTAAGATTATAATATTCTGTTCAACAAAGTTCTTCACAAAACTGATGCCAGTATTTGGTGTTTGATTCTTTTGTCTTTTATGAATTTGTCTCCTTTTTGCCATTACTTTGGAGTTTAAAACTAACTCAGTGCCAGTGCATAACAACTGCACTTCTTGCCTGACACAAATATTTTTACAATATATGATTCTCCTTCAGGGAAATGAGTAAGCATTGCCTCAGCTGTTGCTTTGTGCTAACCAGCGTGTCACATCATAATAACTAGAGTAGCCTATTTCTGATGAAAAAGCATCTTTAGAGCATCTGAAGCTATGTTGTGCTGTGGAGTGTGGTTTATATTTAAGAATGCCTGTATTAATTTTAGATGTAATAAGTCTAGAAACATCCACGTAGCGCCACTTAATCTTCAGTTTTCTCTGTGGGAGACATTTTCTGAATAAGATGTTATAATGTTGCTGCTCACTGAGTAGTTTATTCCCCTGATGCACAGGAAGTGTCTCTCCAGCTGCTTGGGTGGCTGTTGTCAGAGCTGGCACTCCTGGCCAGAGTCTGGAGCAGTCAGCACTGACACCCAAAGCTGTTGTAGTTGCACTGCTCTCTGTGCACTCAGGCTGGACTCAGAGCTGGGGCAGACACTCTCAATTGGCAGAATAGCAGGTTTATCTTAATATTGCAAGTTTGGGGGATGAATTTCCCCATGGGACAATTACTGTGCATTGACAGTGAGTTTTGATGTGATAACTTCATGCTTTACTGATATTCGTAGTAGGTTTTTAGTGTTTTCCTGTGCATAAAAGGGAATGAGAAACACTTTGAGCACCTTTTCTAACATTTGGACAGTTGCCTGAGCCATTCTATACACACTGCAGAAGAGCATCATAGAAAATGAGCACACCCATGGTAAGGTAGCTATGTTGCCTTTTGGATGTTGTGTAGACATAAAGATTTGCTCAGGAATATCTGCCACGTGTCTGTGTTGCATTGAGTGCGTAGTCCACGGCCTCGGTTTGTCTGAAAGTCATAAAGCATCTTAGTTTTGTCAATAATCTTACAAAGCTTATTGGCAGCAGAAAAGATTGGTGTGCAATTAAAGTTTATTCCAAACTTGGTTATGCAGTTTTGTGTAAAAATGAAAAATCAAAGTCTATCACCAAAAAAGCAAATATAATCAGGAAATTAAATTAAAATATTTACATGTTTTTGATGGAAAAGTAGCTGTTCTGTTTCCATTATATAAGAATATCCTAGTCATGATATTGAAAGTGAAACTTTCAGAACTTCTGCAATGCACATTCTATCGACTAAAAAGGTTTCTTTTAAGTAGTTTGTTAAATAGAACATGAAAATTCCAAAAACTCTATGCACATGAGTGTGTGCAATGTTCTTCAAGAAAAAAGATTGTGTAAGATTGCAGAAGTTCAGTTTCAGTTCCATTATTTACTGTTACCAGTATTTCTGATATGTTTTCACGTAGAATTAACAGCAAGGAGGGATACTCTTTATCAAAGCAATTTATTTCTGCTGCTCAAATAAATTTATATTTTTATCAAAATTTAACATTTTAATTCAAGATTAATAATTTAATTCAAGATTAGGGATTCGATCAAATGGAAGAACAGCAAAGCAATTACTTGTCTCCTCCCACAATCAACTTGAACTTTTCAGAGGCATTGCAGAAGAAGTGTGAAATATTTTCTTTTCACTGACATTATAATGATACTTTGCAGGTGTCCTTAGACTCTAATCATCCTCAGCTTTCACATATGCTACACACTGGGAACAGTCCCTTTGAAGTTAATTGGGTTTCACCTGTTTGCTCCAGCAGAGAGGGAAACCCTGTTTACTGAATTTTAAATTAAATATAAACACATTAAAATATAAAACTGTACTTTAACTCCTGGTAGTTCTATTATGCATGTTGTAGGCTTTCTCAATTAAAATACATCCAATTAGATGTATTTAAAGATGAAATCATCCTCTGAGGCACTGGGAGTAGAAATGGATTAAAAACTAATTAAATGTAAGCCTCTTGAGACCTAAATTACTTTCCCCTCCCCCTAAAATCAGATATATGTCTAAATAAGAAGATCTGAAGGTTAGTGATAACCTCAGGGTTCTTGGCTTTTATTTGCTCTCAGATCACCTGACACGGGCTATTTGGTTCCATCATATAAAATTTATCCTTCTGTTTAGCTTTTCAGAGACTGAAATATGACTTCAGGTGCTTCCAACAGTTTTATTGTTATTAAGGTTAAGTAACATGTATTTTAGCAGCTTTTTCCTAAATAAAGTAAGAAAACTGCAATTGAAATTTTTCAGAGGAGTGAAATCTAAGCTAGAACATGACACTATATCCAGAATAACTCCATCAATGAGTAAAATAAAAGAATCAGAACCATCAGAAAAAGAGATTTCTTATTCTCATATGTGATTGTTGCTATCTGCTTGGGGGTGAACAGAAGGTGAATTGATTGAATGACTTGACAAAGAAAATTTCATTACTTTGAGAACTAGTTTGAAATAAATTGGTCGAAAATTAAATTTATATTATGTAATGGGCCAGATCATATGAGATTTCCACTCGGTAGAAACTGGGCATTCAATATTACCCACATCATAGCTCAAAGGCACCTTAATTTATACAACTTCTGCTAGTGAAAGAGCCCACGTTTATTAAGGATCACCAATGTGTTTAAACCTGGAGGATATGAATCTGTATAATTAGAATTTAAAAGACCAAAATATTTTTTAGGTGATATTAAAAGGTGAATCTCACGCAGTGCACCATGGGACGTGGTGTAAAAGCAAGATATTACTCAGCTGAAAGTGAGAAAACCTGAAATTATTTTCAAAATGAAGTGTAGATGTGTTGATACAGATGTTGATGTATGAGCAGATATTGGAGAGGGACACAAACAGAATGGAGGGTAGCTGTCAGGGGATCTTCCAAAACTGCAGCTGGAGGTAGCCTGTTCCAAACTTGTGTTAAGCTTGGAGCCATTTGATTGCTACTATGCCCGTGCAGAGAGTGACTCAAGGAATCACAACCAATTTCTGTCCAGGAGAGGATCCTGTGAATTTCAGTGTCAATGTGGATTTCAGACTGAAATAAAATTTATGCACAGAAATTACACTTGACATTCTTGCAGCGTTTCAGTTGTTTTTTGGTTGTTTTTTTTAAAGGGGTTAAATACTTTGATTAGATTTTAAACAGTTCTTGAAGTGTCTCTTTCATCCCCATAGGTCTGATCAGACTTTGCTTATTTGTGCCGTAGCAATGCCAGCACTTCTCGAGCTCTGTGACATAATCCCAATATCACAGGTAATCTACAAAAGAGCAGGTACATTGGAAAGGACAGATTTGTGCCCAAGTTGCCATCACCTTTAGTGACATCAGTGTTCCTGATGAAGGTCTTGCTTGGCAGTGAAATCCTAGCTTACAGATAGCTGTTTCAATTACTTGTGAAACAAATACATTTTAATTTAATTTCTGTACAAAATCTCTATCAAACTATTAAATTTGTTACGATGTATATTCCTATTGCAAAACTTTTTTCATTTGTTTGTTTCTTTGGGTTTTTTTCCTTGTTTATTTAGTTCTTTGTAATGCAGATTCTTTGCTCTTTATTTGTGGGGCATTTGCAGTAATTCCAGTGAGGTTTGCAAACCACTGACTTTTTAGCCAGGAGGGAGCAGTGATTGATAGACCAGCAGCCAATACTGATGCTGAGGAGAGCAGGGGATAGTTCTTTATTAAGCTAAGTAGCTTTGGAGCTGGAAACACAGCAGGGGATGTGCTTTGGAAGGAATGTATTCTAGGGAGAAGACTCTGCTGGCATAGCCTTGGCATGCAGCAAGACAGTGGGAGATGGACTGAATGAAGAGGTTTTCCTTGTCAATCTCTAACAGTTCTGTCAGGTGTATTTGAGAAGTAAATGTATCACTAAATTTTAATTGAGTAGTGACATCTTTTCCCTGAGACCACCTGAATGTTTCAGAGTCCAATTCCTGGATGTTGCTGTCCCCTTTCCTTATCCCTCCAAATGCTTTAGAAGTCTGCAAGTTCTCTAGTCATGCCCACAACCATGAACACAACCAGCATGAGACACAAAATCAAGACAGATAACCTTTTCCTCCTTCCACAGGAGAATCCTTCCCTGCAAGTTTGCTTGGTGACCCTAAAGAGAACAATGCCATGACTGAAGTTAAAGATCAATGAAGTTGTCTTTAACAGATCAGAGTATGTTACATTGTGGGCTTTTATGCTGTATCAGACATCTCTTAATATTTACATGTTTATCATTCTCCAATTATTATGAATAGACATCTGTGCAGCTATTCATATATGTTGATACTAACCCAAGAAGTAACAGGATGTTCAGAGTATGCTTTGGGCTATAATGTAGGGTCTTAAGGTACAAAATAAAGACACTAAAACACAGATTGTTGTTCTTGATGTGATTAAAAGTGATTCCTGTTGTTACTATAGTGTGGTTTTTAATCTTTTATGTAATACTTTAAGGCAATCTGTTGAATAGAAACCATAACACTATTAATTTAGTGTAGCACTAAGCCTCAGGAGCAAATGCTAAATAACATTTAGTAGTGGGTTTTATAACAAATTTATGGAGCTCCTTATGTGTGGTTTTCACTCTTTTTCAATGCTAATGTTGTTATCCATTAGCACTCAGATGTTCCTTCTCATGATACAATAGCTATGGCAGTCTGCATACACAGACTCCAAATAACTGAATCTAATGCTTGTGGGAGACAATAGAAAGAATTCATGGGTGTCATATAATATCCTCTACAGAAACAGCTTTAAATACAACATACTGCATTTCTGTGTTCTTGAACATGAATTAATATTTTATATCTATTCTATCACCTGACACAGCAAAAAAGACCAAGGTTTATCGATGTGCCATAAACAGGGGTTGTACTGGGTGTGAGGAGCAGAGAGTGACTTATTTCAGCTATATTTTAGGAAGTTCACCGGGTAAGGGGTCATAGAGCATTACTCCATAGGGCAGGAAGGAAGACAAGGTAATAGCAGGCCCGACCAATGTTCTTGAAAGCAAGATTCAGTGGATTCAGTGGTCTCTGAATCTAGTTTCTTTGCTGATTCTCTTGTAGCTGAGTGAAAGGTATTTCTGGCTCCACTAGATATGAATGCATATTCCCAGAAGTGATGAAGGAAGTAGGTATTCAGGCTTCCTCTCTCCAAGTGATTCTGAAGAGGACAAATTTGTACACCATGTTCTCAAGACTCCGAGATCAGGACTCAAAATGTAAAAGTCTTTGTTTCCATATATGTGCAACCACCACCTGTGTTCAAGATTTAAAAAAAAAAAAAAAGGTTACTACTTCAAACTAAAAGGGCCAAAAATGCTCATAAAACAGATTTTTTCAGTTGGGAGTTCAGTCAATTAATTATTTGACTTGACAAAGAATAAAACAGAGCATTTTCTGCATTAGACAAACTCATAGGCCTTCCTCATGAGATTTCTATGATTTTTTTTAAGATCACTTTGTGTTGATCTGCTAAGAAATAAGACTTGCAATTCTTAGAGAATTTTTTAAAAAAACTGTAGGTCAATATATATGTCTTTGAGACTTCTCTGTAATGATAGTTTTAACATAACAGTGTATGGTGAAGGTATCAATAATGCTTCTTTTTAAAGGATAATTTTATACTAACCTTTAATTTCCCTTGCCTGAATATACATTGTTTTTTCCCGTAAATTAGCAGAGTTCATTGTCACCTATTCTTGAATATAACCTATTAGATTATTATTTTGGTGCCTGTGACGATAAAAATGTGGTGCAGCAACACTTAGATTCATTTGAGTTTTATTTATCTTCTCATGGAAATGTCATTATTCTGTCCCGTGTTGTGAAGTCCTTAAACTGAAATAATTTGTGCTGAAGAAAGCAGAGAAGGAAGAAAGCTGAAATAACTTTTTATAACCGCTAAGATCAATGCCAAATGCATATCTAAGGTAGATGAAACTTCTATTTTTTTTTTATGGCCAGATCATCCAATTCACTGGTTTACTGTTTTAACAAAGGTCAGGTTCTCAACCAGCAAATATTACATCTTTAATGGATTTTTCATTTTTCAGGAGTGTAGTTCACTAACTGCACTATAAATATGCAAATATTTATTACATCAGTTGTATTGGTTCATGAAAATATCAATTCCCATGCAGATTTTATGATTTTCTAAATAACCAGAAAGTTTCAAATTTGCTGAACTATGAAATAATATTGGGTACGTACATTTTTCTGGGAGAGTTTTCTTCCAACTTTTCTGCAACATTACCACTCTGAGTTAGTAACTGAGTCCTCAAAATTAAGTTGTACATTTACTTCCTGAAGCTATTCTGTGTCATCTGTCCAGAATATGAGTGAGAAAAAGTTCATTTTAAGGTGTCTGGCACAGGAATCCATTTTTGTGAATGAGCCACCTAGTACATAAGCATTGCCTACAGCTTTTGTTTTTCCCCTCATTGTGATTATCACCAAGTTTATAGATGGAAAGAAAGGCTTTTGCTTCATCCAGCCCATCATCCCTGACAGTTCATATTTATTCTCTGAAGCAGAGTTTCTGTTGTTGCATTTTGTTTAGCACTAAAACGTCTGTAAAGGACTGATCTATCTCCTCCTCCACTTGCTGCCTGGAACATTGTGGAGAGCAGCATCCTTAGACCTCGCAGTCTCTCTCCTGACATCTCTGCAGTGTTTGTGGCACCTGCAAACAGATATTTCAGCTCTGATGTTGTAAATAGTGTGCTCTGTGTGGAAACAAAAAACAAACCAAAAAAGAAAAGAGTGAATTAAGGCTTACTGCACTGTCAGTGTTGCCCACGGGAAAATCTGTGATTGGTAGTGGATGCTTCTTCTTATTTGTGATTGTTTCTCAGTTTCTGTAAATGTCACCACTCGAAGACTGAGATACAAACATTGCCATGAGCAAGACCACTTAGCAGACTTTTGCAGTACATATAAAGTCCATGCAGACATTTGAATATGACTTAATTTCAGTGTAATATTTCAGAATAAGAGGAGACAGTAGCAGTGTAATGTAAGACAGAGAATTAGGCTTGGCTCAGTGACCAGAGCTCTGGATTTGCTCTCCCAGTCGAAGGGTCAATTGCTAACATACAGAGAGCCATGGTCCTGCTCTTTACTCCAACAAATCTGGAATATGTTAATGCATCACTGTTCCAACAGTGAGGGCTGGAGAATGTCTCCATCCAAAATATAAGCTACATGTGTGTGTCCTTTTGCCAGCCAGGAAGCTGGATTCCAACCCTGAGAGCCTTCCAGCTGGCCTGTTGCCTTTTGTTTGAAAGAGAGGGGCAGTGGCTAAATGGCTGTGAATGATGAGAGTTGGAGACTCCCCTCCTCAGGGCCAGAGGGGGTTCAGCTGGAGTCACATCCACACCTATTCATGCATGTGGCTTCTTTTGTATGGTGACTGCCACATCAGGGAATTCTATAAAGAAGTGTTACATGATTGAAACTCAGCTCATGTGGCTGAAGAAGTGGAAAACCTTTACTGTTGGTGTGGAGGGAAAAGGGAAAATTTGACTCTTGCTACAAAAATGACAGTGATGACTCAGAAGTGCAGGGACAAAGTATAATCAAGTGAATATTGTAATCTCTCTGACTACCTATAACTACAAAACACTATAAAATAGAGTGTTTACTTTTTCTCTTTTCCTGCATCAAGATTAATGGGAGAAATTTAAGCATTTCTAAATCACATTACTTGCCTCAGGAAAATGAAATGGTAATAGTGTGTCTTTTCATAGTTATTTCAAATTGTTCATGTATGTGTTAACTGATGTTGGCATAAGTAAATTGTTTCTCTGGTGTTTCATTTCCTAGATTATTTGGAATTCAGATTAATTCTCAATTTGTCTACTGTCTGCAGGCGTGTGTATCAGCATACATCTGCAGGCAGGTATATCACACTCATTTTCTCCTTGTCTCCCTAACACACTTCCATGTTTGAAGTCACATTTAACTAATATGCTCGGATAATTTCATGTACCCTGAAGCTGTATTGATTATATTATCAGTTCTGTACTGTCATGTAGAGTAAGACTTAGTATCTGAATGTCTTCTTACATCCATTTCTCAGGGCTAATGCAATACGCCAAGGTTATGCTGTCTGATTTAGCAGAGATTTTAACAGAGCAAAACTCTTAAGACTTTTACATGACCTAATTATTTTACTGCTGTTCATTCTGCTTTTTTTTCCCCCCCTCTTAACCACTGCCTGTTTTTCTTGGATTTGTCTTTACTTTAATAAAATCTTCATTTATGTTATTATATCAACACCAAATTTGGTATTTACCTGCTAAGACCTCTCTAACAAAAGAGCTGTTCCCTTCCATTTTCTTAGATGTTGAGACCTTATGTGCGTTATTGGTAGTGATTCCTACTTTTCAAGGCTTGATACACTTACAGTGGGTATAACTGACTAAACCTGTATCATCCGGTTCATATATTTCTTTAATTGTGTTGTATTTTCTTGGGATTGGAGTCTGAGATGAAATTTCACAGTTAAAACACGCATACTCAAGATTATGAATGAAAATCATGACTGCTAAAAGGCATGAAGTGAGAAAATTTCAGAGCTGTAGTAGCAAGACTTAAAGCTTCGAACAAAGGAGAAAGGATAGAGTGGGTCAGTAACTGCAACAAGCTTAAATGATGCATGTCAGGAATAGAAACAGAAAACCTCAGCAAAATTTCTCTGAGACACTCCATGGATTGGAGAAGATAAGTAATTGTTTAGAAAGAATGAAGGGTCCATGGTCCCCTTAAGCCAACAGGAGCAGTAGAGCAGAGGGGGGAATAGGGGACTAGACGTGTACGTCTCAGGCTTTGCAGCTTGCCTGATGTAAGGAATGGTTTTCCTTCAAATCCCAGCTGGCACTGACAGCCAATGGACACCAGGTAGCACTGCATAAGCACCGAGAGGGTGCTCATCTGACACCTGAAACCTGCAGCAGCTGCAGCCCACAGGAAGGTTTTCCTTTCTTCTATACTTTACGTAAATGAACACTCACCGAGTGACAAAACAAAGAAATGCACCTTTCCTTGCTGGAATCAGCAAATCTCTTATACGGCAATTACAAGATTAAGCTTTTTACCTGGTTAAATATTCACTGAAGCACCATTCTTTGAATTGTGGTAATTATGAGTTATGTGATTAATAGTATTTTTGTTATTTAACCAATTGCAACAAATTTTTCACAGTTTAGGTCACACTGTGGCTAATGTTTCCATTTCTCAGTATATATTGCCAAACATTTTATAACACTGGTTTAATTTGAAATGTACTACAATTTTTCATGTGAAAATATTAATCAAATTTCCTATGTTCATTATCATATTAATATAAAATAAGACAATGTACCAACATAAATATATTGCAGTAAATGTATTGATTGTATAATGTCTGCTGCTTCTATGGCAAAGAAAGCCTGTCTTCCTTTTTGCCCATTATAATTACCAACAGCACACAGTTTTCACAGTATCCAGCCTGCTAATTAATGATGATACTGAAGGATGGGCATCTGATAACAAAAACTAATTTGCATAAGCTGCCTGCTGGAATGAAAGAGCATCTTCCTTTGCAAATCCACTATAAACGGGCATAAACTAAGAGATTACATTTAGATCTTGAAAGCCACCTGAGGGATTCATGGCTTTGAAAGTCTCAGCCATAATGTGCACTGCTATAAATGAGAGCAAAGCAATTCAAATGCATAACAGCATGGGGAGAAAAAATTAACATGTGTAAATAATTTAGAAATGAGGCTGTTCTTTGGAGGACTAGCTGTATGAGCTTTATCATAATAGCTGTTCTCTTGAACATTGCTGGGAGTTGCTGCATTGCAGTAACAGCTCATCTGGACCCAAGAAATGCCTCCCTGCTCTGATTTGCAGGCAAATCCTTCAGTACCATAAGAACACTCTCACCTAGGGAGATGGAACGATGGGACTGCCTGGGGTGAGAAAAATACCTCTGTCTTCATTGCAGTCCCTACAGAGAGAGCATTTGGAAACCTGAAAGGGTCTGGAATGATAAATAGGAAATCTTCATCAGTTGTGGTTTAGAGTATACTCAGAAAAGCTGTTGTTGTTGAAGGCCTTCCAAATTGAATTGGATGTCTTTGTAATATTGTTAGATACAGATAAATGAGATATTACACAAATGCTTATACTTATTTGTCTTTAATACAGCAGAATACAATAAGAGCTGTGAGACAGGAAAAGAAATCTGTGTATTTTTGTCCTACCCAGTAAGAAACAAAAACTAGAATGTTACAAAACTTGCAATTTAGAAAACTCACTTTCTGTCTTTTAATGAAGGGTAGTATCTTCCTTCTATCTTTTTTGCAGTAATGGAAAAGAAGCAAATGTTTGACAATAGCTTATGTACCCAAATTTAGAGTTGACTGACATATTCTCAGTAAATTGACATTTAATTTGGTTTAATTTTTTGCCATTTATTTGGTCCTTTTAAAAGTTCTTTAAAGTATTTCAACCCTGTCTTCCAGGAAATCTGATTATAAGAAGCTGCTGGATCTTGTCTACCCCAGTGCTTTTCTTTCAGAAATATTGCTTTTGGGTTGTAAATGATGTTTTTCTGCATGACTTTATTATTTAGTATGTGTTAACAACAGAGTATCAGTGCACAACTCTGCATCTATTGCTGGACACTCTTACATTTTTTGGAAGTTTTTAATGTTTTATTGCTTTCCCAAGCATGCTGGCAGATGTTACCTGTCTGCTGGTATCTGCTAGCTTTTGTTTAGCAACTTCTGTGAGCTTCTTCAGTTAGAGGAGGATAATTGTTTTTATCTTCTGTTTTGAAGTTTGCTTTTTTCTCTGCATTTTTTCAAGTAGCAGGTGGAAGAAAGGTGGGACAAAATGTCAGCTAGTGAGGAAAAATAGGTAAAAGCATGACATGGTATTGCCTTCTCATCCATTCTTCCCAGGACCTGTCAAGCATCATGCAAAACAGATGGTAGAGGCAGCACTGTTCCACAGGAGAGCTTTTGATCTTTGGTGCTGACTTTCATTGCAAAATTGTCCAATCACCTTGTGAGCAGGCAAAATGCCATAGCAACAGATGAGAAGGAGTGTGAGTGCCCATATATCATATCTGTTTGTCGAGCTGAGACTGTCCAAAGGGCTTGGGGTTCAAATAAACAGCTTGCCTGCACTTGGTACAACCAAGGGACAAGGAAAGAGCGTGATTCAAAGCCAAGTCTGTTCTTCCCAGTTCTTGTGCTACACATTGATATTGAAAAAACACTCTTCAATATAACTTAGAGCAGCATAAAAATAAATTTAGCAAGTCGATTTCATGGTAGATTGCTTCACAAAATATAGGTCTGCTCTACTATCTTACTACACCACCTCCAGCGTTCCTGTAAGTACAGGATGAAGCTGTAAGTACAATGTGTAGGAACCACCACAATGCAAACATTCACTTTAAAAGTCTATGTTTTTCAAGCTTGATTGTTTCTTGAACCAGCAAAATAAGGTTCAGTTCCATAATCAGGACCCTTAGACTTTATCTAAGTGCATTTTTTGTTAGTAATGTCCAGTGGTGTTTGGGATTCTGTGGACATCTTGCTTTCTATCCATACATATTTTGTATTCCAGGGTTGTTGATAACCATTTATGTTCAGGGCACAGTAGGAGTCGGTTTTTACCTTTGGATTTGTCATATTCAAGCAAGAGGAGAAATAAAAATATCTGCCTTATGTGCTATTTCTTTTTGTTTGATGAGACTTTCTCAGAGAAAAAGTGGAAAATTTAATGTCAATTTCCATAACAGTAGGGTTTTCAATTTCACTTTGGGTTTGCAACGTAGTATTAAATACTGTCATAAATGCTGTTCAGGAGCAGAGCCAAAAAAAAAATCCACATTGTATTATTGTTTCTTCACTTGGAATGAAATTTCTTATGGCACCCTGTTCTAATATTTTTTCAAGTATGTCATTCTAAGTGTAACATTATTGAAAAAGCTTAAAAATTGTGAAGACTAAGCCTGTGCAGTTCACTAGAAATGTAATTTACCTCAACAGAAATTGCTGTGAGGAAATCAGAGAATTAAATAGAACATGCAAATGTTGCTCTAAGCTTTTGAAGCATTCTATAAAAGGATACGATTTTTCAGTGAAATTATGAACATTTTCCAGAAGGACAAATCAGACAAAAAAAACCAATATAACTTGAAAATCTTATTCATCTGAGAAAACTCTATTTACTCCTTTCAAAGACATATTCATGCAATAATTTCTGAGCACCATTTTTACTATTGAATATCATTACTTGATTATTAGCCTTAACTTTGGTTTTCATCAGCCAGCTTGTAGAATTGGCTAATTATTTTGCTAACTTTATTTTAGAAGAAATAAATGTCACTATCTTTAACATATTTTTATTTTTGAACCATAAAGAGAAAAAAAAACTAGAATGAAAAACCAAAAATAATCCCCTCTCAAGTTTAACATAAAAAATATTAAATTTTAAAGCTTGAAATCTATTATTTAATTGTCTGTATTGCCAAATCAGCTGACTGTGATAACTGCTATTGGAAGTTGACTGCAAGGGAAAATATTAAAATATGTTTACTTTTTCTTTTTTTCCACTTTTTTTTAATCTTTCTTTGACAAAATAATTGAGAAGTTCATCCCGGTTTTACAGTCTGAGAATCTCTGGGAAGAAATGACATAGGAATGTAGGTCTGTTAAAAATTTTGCTTGGACTTTTTTACAGAAACAACTTTGTTTAATCTTCTGGAATTAATTCTCAGATTGCTCAGATAATAGTTTTCTGTGCTGATACAGTGAGTATATAAATTATAGAGAGTGATTTAATGTATTGTTCTAAGGGTGCTTTCTCCAGAGTTTGTCTTGCTGTGTTCCTTTTACAAGTAGAGATATTTTTTATGAGGAAGTTTAATGCTGAGAATGCTGAATAAGAAATAAGCACATATATTTTTTATTTCTCTCTCCACTCTTTTTGAGCAGTTGTATTTCTGCCTTGCTCTAATTTCCCTGTACAGTTGAGTTGTCAAAAATTTGTGCAGGCAGCTTGGGAATACATGTCCAACAAGTTTGTTGAATTTCATTAAAACAAAAACCCCCAAATCTTGAAAGTAAAGTTGCAGATGAAACATATCTTATTATAACAAATAAGAATGTTCCAATTTAATTTATCTCTAAACCGGTTAGTCTACATGGCAGGACTGAGTTTTTCTATTGCTTCCACTGCTTTTGTTACTGTGCTTCAAAAATTTAATTCCCCAACTTTCCCCAATTTTTTTTTTTTTTAATGCAAGAGTTTTTGAGCGTGGTTTCCAGAAATTGTAAAACACATTTTACAAACTAATACTCACTCTCATATCACATGGTCAGTATAAAAATCCACTCAAGTGTGGCTCTTGGTGACATGTGAATTCTTTTGAGAGCTTTTGGCTAGATTTCAGTCATCTGTTAAGAAGAAGCTGAAAGTATAGAAAGGAAAACAAAAGATATCAGTCAGTAACTAGATGAACAGTAATTCTGCTTATTAATCTGTTTGTCTTGTCTCTTCTGTTTCTGCAAGGCAATTCAGCATGGAAACATTGTGGCAACTCTCCTTCCTCTGTGTTAACACTGTAAGGACAAGTAAAATCCTAAAATATTTCAAACCCCTTTCCATCTTTTCTTCAAGCTCATTTCTTTGGTTATTCTGTGCTGTGGGGGAGATTTCTCTGCTTCTTCATGTTCAGAGACAAATTCAGAGTTGAGTTCAGCAAATGGTTTCTTGCTTATCCCTTTTTTTCCCTGGATATCCGTGATTGCCGGGTGTAACAGTTTCTCTGAAGCTGCTGCCCTGATTCCATTGTCTTAGCAGCAAAAATCAGTGGCAAAGGAGGTCTCCCAGGCTCCTCTCTGAATCTGTAGATTTCTCTTTCATGTTCCCACTATTGCATAACAGTCTATAGACTTTTTGCTGTGATTGTAAGTGCTTCACTTCTCTGACCTTTCAACTGAGAATTTCATTGCTGACTTTCATTTACTTTTTAAAGACTTGATTGTTCAAATGCAATTATTTCAAGACAGCCCATTGCAGGCCCAACTATGTTTCCATTTTGCATAGCTAAAATAATTGGATATTAGGCATACCCTGTGTTTGTCATGTTCTAAAATCTTGGCCAAAAAATTTCTCATCATCCTTCTGTAATCAGGTCATCCCAGCAAAATGTCATCTGTTCATCTCAAGAGTCCTTCAGAGAAACCATTCTGTCAGCAAATGTGCTCAATCAAAATTGTCACAATTGTCACACAAAAAGCAAAATTGTCACAGGAGGCTAAAGTTCATGAGAAGAGATGAAGTCTCTGCCATGGTCAGATTCCAAATTAAAATCAACCTGTTAGGAATAGATCTAAGGTTTACATATATTTAAGCTGGAAGTTGGATTAGAAGTGAGACCAGTCTGCAGATAGAAATTAGGCTTCTGGGTATACTTGGTCTTATTATCAAGTAGCTAAAGGCCATGTTTTGTACTATGGTCCTTTGTGTTACACATCAAAAACCTGCCCCCAGCAGATATTCAGACAAAGGGAGCTGCTTTTGTAACTGAAGATTTCTGTGTATGGCCAAGCAAAATAGAATGAGGGCAACAAACACTGACAAGACTTGAGTCCAGTTGTCGGTATGAGCCTGCAGACTCTGACCTGTTTTAGGATTTTTACCTCTTTCCTTAAAGTGTTGACCTCTTCCCTTGAAGTGATTTTCCTTGAATAGCAAAATGTTGTAGATATCATTAGCAAAAATATTGGTCTGGAACAGGGGTGAGGGGACTTTTTGTGTCAACAATTGAAAATGGGCATTTCTCGTGTTTGGTACCAGTGCACATGTGCTGCTGTTTGCAGTACAATATGTTCTAAATTACTGGGTGATGAGCATTCTGATTTGGTTTGCTGTATATTCAGATTTTTCTTTTCTTCTATAAATTCTTCTTTCACATGGCTGTTTTAGGTAAGGTTGATAGGTCTGCAGTGTGTAGTACAATAAATAAAATCCCATTTGTGAGTAGGCTAATGTTAATTTCTTTGCTGGTTGTCTGGAGGAGGCTGCTGACATGTTCTGGCTTTGCAGAAAGCAACGTAATGTCCACTTGACCACAGTTACCAAAATGATGAGTTGTGAAGGCTTAGCCAATGAATTTTATGGATGAATATTTTAAAATG
This sequence comes from Orthonyx spaldingii, assembly GCA_013397795.1. NCBI lineage: Eukaryota > Metazoa > Chordata > Aves > Passeriformes > Orthonychidae > Orthonyx > Orthonyx spaldingii. Next base: position 1,048,556 of record VZTJ01005902.1, read on the forward strand.
TAGAAATCTTCAGAATATGTAGATATAGGTTGCCTTTTCTGAGTCTCTGTGGTGCATACTGGGGGTGCTGAAGTAGACTAAGTAAAAAACCCTGGGAGACAAACAACATAAAAATGGAATTGATAGATTTTTTTGCTAAAATAGATGGTGAATGATGTTTGTCACTCAGTCTGCAAACTCACACTCCAAATAGCAGTGACAGTATTGCTAGCAGTGAAAAATTATTTCATTGTTTACTTGTTAAAAGTGAAATGAACTGCATACTTACATGAGAGGAGGGAGAAACCATCTTTATCTTAGCATGCAAATATGTCTTTTGTTAATTTTTAAAGCAGTAACACAAGTGTATCTAGCAATGTCCTATTGTATGTTGAAAAAAAAAAGATATAAAATCTTTCGGATAACTTCATCTCTTTACCTCACATATTTTTTTAAACTATATGTCTTTTCTAACATTCATAGTTCTAAAAGGCTTTAATTTTGAATTACTTAAATAAAGGAATTAATACAAAGTTCATTAAAAGATGAGGGGCTTTTTTAATGTCAAAAAGTCTTTTCAGTTAGATCAAGTATATGCAAAGCAAACCTGTAAGAAAAGGACTATATTCAGTTTGATACAATTTTTATTAGTCTGAAAGTCTTTATTTTTTTCTTCTTGCTGCCTTGTATGGGAGTATGAGACTATGGAGAAATAAGAAATAATGCCATTAGAGTCTACATGTAAGTCCACATTTAACAAACTTGGCACGTATGAAGAGAAATATTTCCCTGAGTACTCTGCTGAAAGAGCCCCTTAGTTCCCATCTGTGGGATGAATGTGTGCTTCAGTCCCTTAAATAATGCTTTGTAATCCCACTGCAAATTGATTACAACAACTGGAACTGGTTTGCCTTTCCCTGTATATTCAAGATATTTTTTGTGGTTTGGGTTTTTTTCTGATAAGGTAATGTAGGTCAATGTTTTATTTAATTCACGATATATATAAGCTCTGAATTTCAATTTAGAAGGAATCAGCATTCTGCAGTCTCATTAAATTGTGGATCTTTAAATGCCAGTTTTGGAAGGGGATAATAAAGTAATAGAAGGTAAATAGGAAAAATGTATGTTGGTATTGTTCACATTTCAGTAAGTACACTAAATATGCATATCTTAAATATTAAATTATGCTATTAGAAGTAACAGGTGAATTTGAATGCAAATGGTGACATTTTGATAGCATAATTTTGCAGCTGTAATTCATTCCCTATAGGTGGCCTGACAGAATGTTATATAGCAATGAAATACTGAATTATCTTTATTAGTGGTAGGTGGTATTTTGTCCAGGTGTCTCAGTGCCAGGAACACTCCTCACTTCCCACTCTGCCACAGTCCTGCTTTTTTGGGCTTGTCTTCCTTTCCCCTCTGTCATTTCTGCTCTCATTTTACCTTCCCTGTGTCAAGGCTCTGCCCCTTGGAACAGTCAGATTAAATTGTTCAGAAGATTTGAATCACCTTAGGTTGAATGAAAATGGCCTTAACCTAACTCCATGTAGAGGAAGGTTGACCTTTCTGTGCTATAACACTATTTTATCTGGAAGTTATTTGTCTGGCTTCTGTGGATGATACGAGTTACTGATTAAACCTCAATGATTCTCAAGCAATTCCTAGGACTGTCTAATCTTATTTTTCCTCCCATTCATATTTCAAAGTGACATTTTATGTAGCTATATTGAAAATTTGAAGTTTGTTTTCAGATTTCTAAGTTTTATTTTATGTTCAGTTGTCAGTATTTCTTTGTTTTTCTGATTCTGGTACTGTACTGCTGATTAAAGACCATTCGTTTTCATAACTTACCTCTGAAATGTTTCATTTTTTGGTGTATTAACCAATAGCATATGTAGAGTGGTGTAATACTTGACAAAAATACACATGACTAGCTGCCCAGATAAAAGAAAATTATGCTTTGATTGCCTTTATGCCACTTTTCAAAATATGTATCATGACTAAGGCATTTTTTTCAGAAAAAGAAAATGTCATATAGATATCAGAGAATTTTGAACCTGTTAACGTATGCCAAACAGAAGTTTTATTCTAAAATCTATACTCTACTTGTCATTGGAAAGAAAGTATGCCTCATTATTTGTAAATATTATATGATGGAACAACATTGTTCATAACTTTCTGACCTGTGAACGGCACTCAGCCCAAGCACTAGTGGCAGAAATAGGTAAGTATATGCTAAATAATTTAAGATAGCTTGAAAAATGAGAGTACTGTCGTGGGCAATGAGAACAGAAAAAAGTACTGGATACAACAGATAACTTGCTAGAAATTCTTTCAGTTCTTTTTAGTGCCAGGCCAAATTTGATTTGTGCATATGTGACTTAATGGAACAGCTCAGGTGCTTAATATTAAACATAAGATTAAGTGCTCCACTGGATCAAGACCCTGTGTGATAGTACCTTGTCCTCCGGGCTATGCTAATTCATTTCCTGGCTGATTGCAGTGGTCTATAAAGAGTGTGAAATTACTTTCCACTGAAATTTTCTCACTGTGATAGCAATATGTGCATCTTTTGAAGGCTATCTGCCCAGGATTCATCATCTGCGGTGCAGTGAAATTCTCCTCCCCATATTTCTTTCATGAACCATGATTTATACATTTTAGCTCTATTCAGGGCTGAATAGAAGCTGCAGATCCTGTCTCATTTTCTTGAGTTCTGGAAATAACTTTTCAAGCTGGGACATGTTTTGAGGGGTTTCTGGTAAATCAGCTGTTACAAAGAGGTTGTGTGAGTTTGCTGGAGCTTCTGTTGTTGGTGGCATAATTACAACAACTTCATCTTTGAAACCTGTTAGCTGAGGGAATGCAGTGATTTAATTTCTGTATCATCTTACTGAGTCCTTGTAAAATGCATTAGTGTTGAACCCTCATATCTGGGAGGGGTTTACTCATCAGACCCAAGAATATTCACTGTTATCATCTCTCTCAGGCCATGCCAGTCTGCTTAAGAGGCTGAGAAAAGGAAGGGTAAAGGGACACTCCCACCCACCCACACCCCCTGTGAAGTTTTTCTGATACATGAAATAAGAACACGGATTCTCTGCAGTTTCCTGGCACAACAACCCTTTCCCAATGTGCCAGATGATCTGCAAAGCATGCTGCTTGCTGCCCTTGCAGAAAGAGAGTCAGGACCAAGAGACTTGGTCAGTATTTCACATCTGTGGCTAGAGATATAAAACTTTCTCCCTTGGTGTCTTGGAGGAGGTCATGAATTGGTCAGAAAGGAAATTGTTTTGAGAAAGGAATTTCATTTCTAAATGTACTTACAGGAAGTTCATCTATGGGAATTCTGACTTTTAGATTTTCTGAAAGACAATTGAGTTAAAATTCAGCATGAATCTCTAGCCTTCTTACAGGTTAAATTAAGGAAGCCTGTGAGAAAGGGCACATTTTCAGCCCAATTGTTTGTATTTGGACACTGCCATGACTGTCAGTTGGTGGCCTGTCTTTGTAAATAGGAACCATCAGATGTAAACCCTTCTACTGTATATTTCTGGCTTAGGATGTTTATTTTGCTTAAAGAGAGAAACTCTATAAGGAAAGTAAATGGTTTGTAGAGGGATTGAGAAAGCAGCTGGAGGAATGTTTTTCCCTCCAGCTGGCCTGCTTGTTGGAGAACAGGAATGTGGCTTACCAATTGCAGTCTGAATAGCTCTTTGAAAAGAGCAGAACCACCCATGAGTTTCGTACCTGCTCCAGAAAACTCACCTAGTATTGAAAACCATTATCCTCTGCAGGCTGTGTTGAAGAACAGTTGAACTTCAATCTGATATCAAAACTGCAGCTGAATCCTACACAGCATCACATTTGAGGTCCAGTCTCAAGTGATCCCAATTTTTCACAGTCATTAGCTTTCTGGCACTTATATTGAAATGCTAAGTATTATGGGTTGCTAACAACATGATCCTGATTTTTTTTCAGAGAAAACTGCATGTTTGGATTTCTATCCAATCTACTTGAGACTTTTCATTTTCAAATAATATAATTCTTTAGAACAGATTGCTCTTAATTGTGCCTTCTTGCACAGCTTTGTAACCTTTCAAGTTTTCTTTCAGGAGAAAATGCATCTTGAGTTTTAGAGTCTTATTTTGCTTTTCATGCCTTTCATTCTCTGCTCACAAAATCAGTCAAACATGCTAGACAGCACCAGCTGTCTCCTAGGGCTCTAAAACTCTTTCTCACTGCCTAGTAGGAGATCAGCTGCAGACCAAGAATAACAGGAAATACATTATTTATGTACTCCATTCCTTCAGATCTGGCAGCTCCAGAATTCTAGGAGGTGTAAACCGTATTGAATTTTCCACATCTCAATGTAAATTGCAACATGCCCTTATTAAACATTCTGGAAGTTCTGAAAATATTTCAGTTACTGGATCATCTCCCTCCTCTTCTCTCTTTCTTTTCCTCACTTTTTTTTTGCTTTCTCATAAATATGTTATCTAGGTTATTTTGCAAAACTCCAAATGGAGAAATGTTTATTCTACCTACTATTTGCTTTATAATTCTCCCAATTCCTATCCTCATTTAAAAGTTTAATACTATGAAGATGGAGACCTGAGATGTCCTTGGCACAATCCTTACAAAATTGCTGGATAAATTTGGCCATGCCCAAGTATCCTTGGCCACGACTTCTAGTGATAGCTATGAGACATGGCCCTTTTTGCAGACATACTGACTGGAGGAATGTGTGTGCAAAAATATTTTAACTAGTAGCACCCACTTATGTCAAAAAAACAAAACAAAAGAAAGCCTCCACAGCTGCCTGCAATACTGATGTCACTTGTTCAAATGGCCTGCATACCGCTTTAAGCCTTCTTTTACCTTTTGGAATATCAACAAGAGTTTCCACTTGCTGCATCTTCAACAGCAACCGAATTGATTAGCCCACACACCTGTAATTATGTGGCCTCTAACCCAGTGGGGGTGTGATTTGTGTGAGCGCATTGGGGAAGGGTAAGATTATATTGCAGGAGAAGGGTTGAAGCAATTTCTGACATAATTCCAGCATAAGACATGAAATATATTTCAGGAAAAAACCAAGTGGATCAATTTCCGCAGCAGTGCCAGGAATGCCTGTTTGATTGTTTGGGTTTAATTAGCATTCCAGTGATCGTGATATGCTTATTATGCAGTTCAACTCTATCTCTCACAAACGATGTGTTTGTAAAAGCAGCTGCTGCTTTTCTGTGCTTTGCAAGAAGACAAAAATCTTTATCTATCACACACACACTGTGAGAAGAGCCACTTCTTTCCCTCTTTAAAAATCTTTTAGGAGTGTGGCAGGTGAAGAGTAGAGGTAACGTGCAGACCAGGGTTCTACCCAGTCACATTTTGAGTTATGCTTTCAGACTGATGACAACACTAATCTTTTACCTTTTAATTTCTACTTCTCTGGTCCATGGAAGTAGGCCTCAAAATGTAATTTTTATGTTGGTGTTTTGTTCCTTGGTCTCTTTTTCTTCTTTTCTTTTTTCACCTTCCACTTTTATTTTCTCCTTGGTCTGATCTATGTCCTTTCTCTCTGCTGAGTTACACTCTTTTTGTCTGTCTTTTACTAGCTGCCAGATATTATCTCCCTCTATATAGAGAACAATTTGATGTATTTTACTTCAAAAGCAAGTGCTGTTTGACTGAACACCATTGTGTTAACAAAAAAGCAGAGAAACTACTCCTTCTTCCTAATAAATATGATAAATCCTGGCTATTGTCTGGCTTTTCAACCATACTAATAAAGCCATAGCAGTTAATGGTTATGCCCAAGTTAGCAATACTCTGATTTTTCTAAATCTTTTTAGCTACCCTGGTAATACCTGTATAGTACAACAAAAGAACAGCCATAACCAGCTTAGCTTATGCTGTGTGATTAAATAGTAAAATATGGATTTAATATGTGACACCATTCTACATCTTTATTAATCTTTCTATATTGAAGTAGTATTCTTTATTCATTAGAACTTCAGTGAAAAGGACCAATGTCTTTCACTGCCTGTTGTAATAAAAAGACAAAATACTTTGCCAGTATTAATGTATTCATTATATGCTGTTTTAATGACTTACATCAATAATAACAGATAAAACTAAGCTTAGATAAAGCAATAGAAAATGAATCTGAATTCTGTTTTATTTAGACAACCAACTGAAAGCATTGCAAAGGATTCTATAAAACCGGGTTTTTTTAATGTTCTTTTTAAATGAGTTCTGCATTTGTTGGTTTGGAATACATTTAGTGTTAAGAACTGATCCTGGTGCTGTAAGCCATATTTCAATAATGGCCACATTTAAATTATATTTGCCTGATTTATTGGTCTGATATACAAGGGGCAAATGCCCTTTCTCTCCCATTGTGTCTATATGAATTTATTCTGTCTCCTCAGCCACATTTCTGGGCACCTTTTGTATGTCTAATGTCTTTATATTCAGAACAGCAGCTGGGAAAAAGAACCCTTGGGACTCTTTGCTTTTATATAATACTGACACCTATACACACACTCATATAAGTGGAGAGGTCAATCTACATAGTATTTATGTAATTTTAAAAGTTATTTGTACTTTAAATTGCATGCCGTCTGAAAATCTTTTCAACTGTGGGATAATCAATTAAATGTATTTCAAGATTTTTCAGATTTAGATAACTCAATAGGACATAGTCAGTATCTGTTTTATGAAGACGAATATTTTACAGGCTAGAAAAATTTCAGTGAAGTGCAATTCCTTCAAAAAAATAGTCAACTCAGAAATAATTTCAAATTCAAAGGCAAAGTCTTCCACCAATGCTGTTTCTACCATAAAGATATCAGAGATTAGTGCTATATTCTAGAATGAGATCTCTGCAAAAAATAAACCCAACATATCCAGAATAGCTAGAGGTTCTTTCTAGAAAGCTATTTAAGGCAATCATGTATGGACAAACATCTTCAGGAGTATCATATCCACTTCTTAATTTGTGCTTGGGTTAGCAGTGTGCCTCCCTTCTAACCAGGACTACCTGACAGAAAAGGAATCAAATTTCTCACTGTTATCCACTCATATTTTACTGATATAAGAAGTAAGTCTTGAATAATAACATAATATGTGTAAAATCAGCTGAAGCAATAATTAAACATTTTCATTTCACCGAAAATACTCCTCAAAGTTTTTCCCTCCTTCATTGGTCAAAAAATCCAAACATCTGTATCTTCAATGAAATAGAAAACCAAAGATACCTTGGTATTGTAACTCTAAATGGTTTCCCCTGAACTTTTAACTACCTTTTGTTTTCCCCATGGAAAAACTTTGGAAAATAGATATGTCCTTATTTTATGAAATGAGATGCTTGTTCTATTTGTCACTGTACCCCTGTCCCAGCCTCCAATGCTCTGGAGGAAAGCCACAGTTTGTCAGCCTGCCCTAAGTGAAATTTAAGGCTGTCAGCATCTGAGATAGTGGCAGGTCAACGTCCTGCTGGTGCACAAACAACAACAACAACAAAACCCCCACTCTTGATTTCAACAAAGCATTTTGATTTGTGTTGGCTCAGCATATAAAGTGCAGTTTAGCTACAGTCTTCCTTTCTTTCTCATGGATTAGAGATTTGGAAATTTTTAAGAAACAGCGTAGCTGAAAATTAAGAGACAATTTCTCTCTATCTTGTAATTTTTATCTCTGTTTTTTATTCAGCATGCTGGAGATGAAATGCAGGACCATTCTCTGGATACGATTTTCAATCAACACTTTTATCCTAGATTTTCATAGGAAAAGTGTTCCACCCTAATACATTAATACATTTAAGAAACCATGGAAGAGAAATTCCTTGAGTTAAATCTAAATTCCATTGAAATAATTGGGAGTTTTTCCCTCACTGACTTTTGTGGGACTAGGATTTTGCACCACCAGCACCTGAGGAGAACAAGAATCTATTATCATGTTGGAAATCCTCTTTCTCAAGTTTGCTTTAGTCAGAAGTTTCTTGCTCTCACGATCAATGTTATGTAAAAGCCATATTATTTTAACCTGGATTTAAAAAATGTCCTTCATAATGAATATCAAGGAGTATATTTCCTTGGTGTCAAATACATTCTGCCATCTGGAGAATTGTAATATACTCTGGGTTCACATTTTCGTATGAAAGGATGTCTCTCCCAGCTTCATGCAATATTTACAGAATGTCTAGATGCAGACCATTGCACCATATCAGAGATGCTGACACCTATTGCTAGTTTTCAAGGCTAGCATTCAGAAAAAAAATCAAAGAAAGAAGCATGAAACAATCTCATTTTGTAAAGTCCTTTTAAAGTTGCTACATGAAAAAAAGTTTGATTATCAAAAAAGCTTAGATTACTTGCACCAGGAGATATGGGACCTAAGGGTTTGGTTATTTTTTTCCTCCTGTATTAGTCTTAGTATGAGTACCAAAATAATTTAGAAGATCTGTGAGTCATAAATTAAAAAAAATAAACCTGATTTTTTTCTGTGTTGGTATAATTTTAAATTGACCATTTTTTTCTTGAATCATTTTTCCTTGTTTTATAAATTTAACAAATTTTTTGAAATTTAAATATTTAAATATTTTTTTAGTCACAGAAAAAAATTTAATAAAACCAATATTATTTATAAAAATGTCCCCACCTTATCTAATCAATATAAAGGGCATATCCTTTATCACCTGCATCAATGAGATCCGCCCTTCTGAAATACCACCTCATTGTATTTTCCATCAGGAAGTTCACACTGGAAAAATATTGATAAAACCATTTTTGGGAAATTAATACATTTTCAGTAGGCTGGTTTGGGTTGTTTGTTTGGGTTTTTTGTTTGTTTGGGGTTTTTTTTTGTAAATAAGAAAACCCTATTTCCAGCCTCTTTAACTATTAGGATTTAAGTAATGGGAACTTTCCACATTACCTTTGCTTTTCCAGATTACCACTGCTGTCCCATTTACAAATGGCAAGTGAAACAAAGCAATAATCAGAACCACAGGGTGTCATCTGTAGTAAAAAGGAAATATTTCAATTGCCGTACCAAGACATTGATGTTGATTTTTGTTTATCAGAAAATCACATGTAGTTCACCCTTCCACAAAGCATTGCCTACAGGGCAAAGGATTCTCAGTAAATTGCAGCTGCTGTTGAGCACTTTATTGACTTTCACTTCTCATGTATCTGTACAGAAGTTCTGTGGATTTGTGATGTGCCAGTGTTGTTCTGAAAGTAGAAACCTCAAACTCGCCCATAGGTTTAGAGAGGATGAATGGGTTCAGTTCCTAGGAGGAGACAGGCAACAGACAAAAGCAACAGAACAATGCTGTAAACTGACCTCAGCTGTTTCAAGCAGTTCCCTTTTATCCTTAAATGAAAGGATTCTGCAATGAAAAGTGACAGAGAGAATACAGATAAAAGACTAAGTACTTTGTTATTTTCAGTCAGACACGTTTCCAATGTGTCTTATAAAAGAAAACCAAGCTGCAAAGAAACAGGCACCAAGTAAGGGTGAATGTGGGTGTGGGTGTGTGTGTGTGTTGGGGGAGTTTTGCAAGAGGAGATCTCGAACTATTCAAATCTGCAAAAATTTGTGTGCAAAAATAGACCTCCTCAGTTACAGATCCTTACCTAAAAGTGGTAGAACCATGTAAACCCAGTATTACTCTCTAAATCTCTGCTGTGATGCTGTTCTTGGTGCTACTGGAAATATTTAGAGTCCTGAAGTACTTGTGCTATCACCAAGGACTCTCTTAAGTAAGGCATATATCCCACTGAAATATGAACTAATCTGGTGGAAGAACCTTTCTTTGGTTCCTAAACCCTTCTCACTCTTCCCAGTACGGAAATAGCAATAGAAGCCTTACAGGGAAAAAAGTATCTATGTCTAATTATTTTAATGATAGATGTCGGGGAGGGAAGAGAGAGACACAGAACCAAGAAGGAAATGGAGTCAAGGAGGCCAAGGGGAGATCACACGAGATGAGCTGAAGACTAAGGTAAACACTTGTATCCTGCTTGAAAACCCACTGCAGCCATAAGTGTCTATCAAATGACTCGAGTAAGCTCTAACACTCTCGTTTGCTTCATTTGCTGGCAGGAAACCAAGCTGTCTTATTTACAGATTCTGCAGAAATAGAGCTTATGCTGTCCTGTAGTACAACCTCTATAGGGAGGTTATTGTTGTTGCTTAAGAAAAGAAACAAAACTGAAAGACTGAAATTAAAATGGTCCTCAACTGTATAAAATTTAAGTCCTGCAATAGTAATTCAAGCAATTCTATTATGCACATCCAGCTTTCTGATAGGCAATATTTGTGGAAATACCTTTCTCATCAAAACCACATTCAGTTATAGCAGAAGCAAGAGAGAAAATAAACCTTCGTAAAAATTTGGCATTGGAGCTGCCAATTTTATAGTAGCTCCCATTCTCTAGGAATGGAAGGCATAATGACTAAACAAAATAAAACTAGTTGAGATGTCTGAAATAAAATAAGTCCTTTCAAATTATTATGCCTTTAGACAATAATTGCCTCAGATGTTCTGCTAAAAGGAGACATACAGGCATAAAGACAGAACTTAACATAATCATCAGTTCTGTAAAGGAATGGGAGAAAAGTATAGCACAAAAGAGAACAACATTCACTTTCAAAAACCATCAGTGCCAAATTAATCAAAATTATTAAAGCTAGACTAAAATCCAGGAAGAAGTTCTGTTTTCTTAGCACATAAAATGAACTAATCTCAAGTCAAACACTCTTTATGATCTCTACTGCACACTTCTCTCACGATTTCTTTCTCTGCTCTTGGTGCAAGGATCTCAAAGACCACCACTGTTCTCCAAAGGAGCAGAGAATAGCAGCAATTAAAACCCTGTAACACAGCCTCCCAGTGGTTATTGCCTGTCCAAAGGGCCTCTATGATACACATTATTTTTTTTTTAGTTGAGGTCTTGTCATAATTTTTTTCATATTGCGTGAAAAAAGTGAACAAAGACGGATAACCTAGAGAATGGCTAGTGTGCATCAGTGCATGTTGCAAATGCTATTGTTTCTTGTTTTATAAATTATAAATTCTATTGCTCATATAAAACAATTCTATTTAAACTGTAAATATGTTACACTTATTTATATTTTGTCACCCTTTTAAAATCTAACACCTCTGTGCAGTGTAAAATGTCATGTAAACCAAGTGGTGATCTCCAGATTATTCCATATTTTAGTGTTTTTTAAACATTATGTCCAAGATATATTATAGAAAAAGAGTTGTCAGCAAAATTTTCCTCAGTCCCTGCAGTGTCATTTACATTTCAAAGAGCAGTTTCTCTGATGAACTGAGAAATAACACTGACTGTGTTCACAGAAAAATAATATTTAAAAACTGAACCTAAGCTTTATGATATATATAGCATACTGTATCAATATTTCATTTACTTCCTTAAAATTTTTATTTCAAACTTTAAATACATGCTAGAGTAACAAACGCAATAATGCAGTGGGAATTCCTTTCCCTTCTGTTTGAAAATCCTCCTCAAAAAGAAAAAAGGAAAAAAGATAGTATGAGCAACAAAATGGATCTGGTAAGCAGAGGGATGGTGCTTCCAGATTTCATTGTGGTGTCAGGAAGATCACTGGGAAATGGATCATTTGCCCCATACCAGCAGCACCTCCAGCAGCCTGGGTTGCTACTTTAAGTCTCCATTGAACCATAATTCTACTTCTTCTGCTGTTGCTTGAGTGGGAGAGGGAGCAATTTACCCCGGCCTGTACCAGCAGCACATGGGATCCAAATTCTGACAATAGAAGAAGCAACAAAGTAATGTTTTCTCTTGCTTCTCTGCTCTCTCCTCCCTCTGCTCTTTAGGAAAACCAGAATTTTCTTCCTTCAAGTCAAGAGTCAAGATTGGGATATTCTGTATTTCATCGGTTACCAAACAGTGTGGTCCAGCTTCCTTGGCAAGTAACAAGACAAAGTTTAAAGAACAATATTTTATTTTGTCCATTTTCAGTAGGAGTAACCATAATGATAACTGTGCTCTAGATGGAACAAATCCAAAAATATTACAGGCACATAAAACTTTTTATTGATGAGACGCTCTTAAGAAAGTAATAGCTCCTTACTTTTTGTGAATAATTAGTCTTCATTTCTTTTCTATTCAATGACAGGGGAGCATGACAGAATATGAACATATTTACATAGGCCTATAGGAGTGCAGTGTTGCACTTTTTCACTTCCTAGTTGTTTTATTTTTTTCCCTGTTTATCAGAAGAATAATAATTAATTTCATGGTGTGCTACTTTTGGCTTGACGAGTGTGTCATTTCAGGAAATAACATTTGAACACATCATCTCTTTAGTGGTATTAACAAAGTCAGCTTTTGTTGAAAATAAAATGTTATCTGTGAGATTAATGCTTGACAACTTTGAGACTATAATGATAATGTTATATATGAATGATATAAGTGTAAATTCATTCAATAAAGAATCATTCTGACTTGATTGTAGAGTACATGAACTATGAATAAGGACAGACAAAGGGTTATAGAAATTGGACTTTGTAGGATAGAACATATTTGAGAATAGTGGTTTCAGTTGTATGAGACCTCTATATCTATGACCCATCTTATCCTTTCCAAGAAAAAGAATGAGCATAATGGTTGGAGTTTTCCTTTATGTTGATAATAGTATTACACTTGAATCTTTTTATGTCTGCTTGCAAGCATGCAGTATTGGCTGCAACAGCTTTAATAATCATCATATGATTAAGAAATCTAGTTCCAGATGTGCTGTAAGTTTTGCTTAGCTTTAAACCATCACATAGCTCAGTACCTCAGTGGATATTTCCGAGTTCAGCCAAACATATTCTTTCACTACTTTCCCACAAAAGCCACTTAATTTTTTCTTGTTTATAAGCACAGAATGATGTTCTACTAACTAAAAAGAAATTATGAAAGTTAGCACAAATCCTGATGGCCTTAAGTGATGGAATATGTAGATCTTTGATATATGAAGTTATTGTGGACAATGTTTTCCATGCTTTAGTAATTAAATGAGATAAAAGCAAGTTCCAACCTCAGATGTGCAATGTGTATTAGAGGGAAAATCCACTGTATAGCACACTTGAACTAGTTTGAGATTTGCATTTGCAATTCTCACAAAGTGTACTGATTCTAGTGGTAAACAACATCTGCCACGGTTATTAGGAAAATTGCTATTATGAGCACTGAAATCCACAAGTTGAAATTCCTTTATTATATTTTAAAAGCATGTCTAAATTTGCTTGATTCTTATCCTTTTCTTTACATTATCTATAAAATAATAGATAATGTAAAGAAACAAATTCTGTTGGTTTTCTCCCTGTGAGTCCTCTTCCACTTCATATTCCTGGTGAGAGGTCTGATTCATCTACACATTTTCTCCTTTGTAGCCATTGAGCAATGGAGGTTTGCTCCATTTTTTATTCACTAAAATCTGAAGAAACTTGCACACTCTTCGGCACGCTATCATCAGCATGCAGATTCACTTTGACCACAAAACAGCTCAAAAATACCATTCTTTCCATCTGCTAAACAAAAGAAACACTAAAAGAAACCTTTCATTTTATTACTGCATTTCCATGAACTACCTCAATCTCCTTATATGTGCTTTATCAAATCCCATTTCACAGATTGCTAAACAGAATGCTTTTCTGTATCTATTCTTTCAGGCTGATCACTTGTTCCTTTGAATATTTTCCTTGATTACATTATTCTTTCATCATGTAGTCTCTGCTTCCAGTTCTTTATTGATCTTAATTGTATGTCCCTGATTTTTCCTGTGTCTACACTGAAGTGCTGCTCCTTGCATCATCTTCCCATTTTCTTTAAATGGTTTTTAAGTGGTCTTTGTTTTTCTTCCACTTCACCCACTGATTTTTTCGTTGTTATTATCCAAGCATATATTTCTTCCTACCCTCCCATATAATCCTCTAATTGCATTTTTTCATGCTGGTTGGTGTGTAAACACCTTGGGTCAGTGACCTGCCAATGCTATATCAAATGCATTTTTAAGCACTTTGGTAGCACTGAAGAAGAACCAGTCACATCCTGTATTATGTCAAGTGGTTCAGGACATATCAGTTTTATGATGATGAATGGGAGTAGCAATTTCCATGTTTCTTGGCATCACAGCAACTGTCACTATATGGAAAGAATATTTCCCTAAGTTTCACCAAACAGACCTATAAACCATAACTATGGCAGTAACTGAGGAAACATAAAACCTTAGCAGCTTTGGAATGGAGCCAATTGTAAATACATACAAATGGTCTATTCCTGCTAAGAAAAGAAAGCTATTTCACAGTACTATCAGTCAGATTAATATACCCCAAAAGTATTAAAATGTGACAAGCTGAGCAGTTTTGATTCTCATTTTAGAAGCTGCATCTGTAGTGGCCAAAATGCTGTTGTAGGCATACACTTCAGTAACATGTCAGAAAAGTTCTTATCTTCAGATCCGAAAGCTGAACTAAAAATATTTCTCTGCTGAAATGTTAGACCAAAATTGTTCTTAATGTTTTTCTTATATGGGGAAAATATTAATACAGGAATAATATTTAAAGTCCTTTAAAGTCACCAATATTATGTATTCACTTGTGACGGTATAAGATTTTCATCCAAGTGGAGTCACATTGATTTATTGAAAGACAGATCTGAATTCTTCCTATGAAGAATGACTCCCTGCAGTGAAGGCAAAGTTCATGGTGTTTTATTGATTAAAGGTCAGTTTCTGTTTTCTGTTCAGCAGTGTAGATTAGGAGAAAGTGTAAAACAGCAAAGTGTGAATGAGATTGAGAGCCTGGGATTAATTCTGTAATTCGTGTGGATTGCATCAGGGAAGACTCTCAAAAACTTTTTCTTCTTATGTGTATGAGATTTTTATTCTGCACATAGTAAGATCTATTCTGGTTTTCAGCTGCATCAGAAGGGCTGAGCCGTTATGGATGGAGCTGCTCTATTGACACCACAGGCAGGCCTGGAATTATTGGAGGTGTCTTTGTGAAGAGCTCTTGAGCAAATGAGCCTTCTTCAGACTGTGGGGATGGATGTCAAAGGAACAAGATCTCTAACTTGGAGGTATTTAAACTCTGTCAGGACAAAGCTGTGACAAACGTCATCTGTTTTGAACAGAGGTTGGCCTAAATAACATTTTTTTTCCTTCAAACCTAAATTATCCTGTGAGTCAACTAGATTTAAAAAAACACATGTCCCTTCTGCCGTCATATGAATTTATTTCAGAAATTTCCCACTAAAGAAGTCTATCAGTTGGTAGTTCATATTTACCTATTAATTTCAGGAAAATGCTTTTATTTTTAATAAATATTTTCCTACCATTAAAAAACAATCAGTCAAATACATACTTTGTGTGAAATCATGCAAATCCTCTGTTGCAGAAAGCCTGTAGTGTGTATAGAAAGGGTCTGAAAGGGAAGATGCAGAATGTTGCTTGAACCATCAATTTTCATGGACGTGCTGATGGAGTAGTTGGAAGTAGAAGCTGATATCCAGTGATGAGAAAAGTGATGAGAAAAGAGGGACAGAGATTTACGATGGAAGCAAGAAAACATCAGAGAGCCATTCACTGTCACATCAGAAAAAACAAATGTTGTTCATTACCAGGGACAGGCAGAAAAGAAACTGGTGGCAGCTGACATGAACTATCCAACTTTTTTCTGGTAATGACTGAGAAGATGAAGGAAGTGCTCCAGATGGGGATCCCATAATAGTTATCTGAGATATTTAGCTGTGGGAACAGACAGGACCCATGCCCTGTGCACAGTGCTGCAGCTTACAGAGTGCACTGGACTGGGCTGCAACAGCCCCAGTGCAGCCCAGCTGCAAGTCCTGCATCATGCCTAGGTGAGTGTAAATTTTCTCATTGCTACAGGGTTATCCAGATCTGTTTCCCCTCAGGATTTGATCACAGTGATGTGATTTGTAAAGAAAATGAATCACTGCCACATTCAGCTTCTGCAGCTCGTGCAGGGTATTTGCATTAGTTCATCAATATCTGCAGTGAGAAAATATTAGATGGGTGGTTTTTGACCTACAGTTTCAATTGGGTTCTGGATGGAACCCAAATAGCAGTCATGGCATATAGTTTGGTACGTTTTGGAACTATCACACCACATGAATTTCCCCTGCCTGCTGCATTTTAGCCACAGTTGAGATTTGCACAGGAAATTTGCAGGAATTTTCACAGGATAAATGGAAGAAAATTAGCCAGTTTCTGTATGGTATTTCTGAAGCACAAGTGGGGTTTAGAACTCATGCTTCAGTCCTGGGTTCATGATGAGTCATTATAAAGAATAGCAAGGTTCAGGAATGGGATTTGGAAATTCCTTGGCCTCTTTGAAAAGGCATCATTCTCTAAATTTTGCTAAGGTTGTTGACTACAGCATGCACTGAGATGGCAAATGAACATCAGTTATTTTAACTTATGGACAGGATTCCAAGAGACCTGCCTTGATCTGTGGGTTTGTTCTCCTTAATGTTTAGTGCCCTTTTCCCCTTAAATTATTATATTAGTTAATTGCATATTAGCTTTAACAGACTTGTCACTGGTATTAAGAGAAAGCTTATCTGTTGTTTTCCTGTTAATAGAACAAGATTTCCCCTATATTTTTGTTCAGCTGAATCTATGGTGGTGTCATGTTATCTTTGTATTTCTTTTAAACCATCTCTTAAAATATTCAAGGTAATTACCTTTCTCTTATTGGAGGATATGGCAATTCAAACATTTGCTGCATATTTTTCTTTTTATGTATTATTTTGAAGGCTTTTTCTTGAGTAATTTTTAGGCAGCTAGTCTTACAGAGCATTAATATTTTAGGACTAATAATATTAATTTATAGATGGATTTGGGGGAAAATCTGTCTGTAAATAGGACTCTGGAGTATAGAGTTCATTCTTCATCTGTGCATTTATTACACTACATCATGAAAGTCCAGAGTGTGGCTTTTTAGGACAGTGGTGACATTTATTGGCAGTTGATATTGAAGTAGATGAATTACTTGAATAACAAAGTTCATAATAATCCTTTATCTAACATTAGCTGGCATAGTATTATCATCACAGAGCTCTCTCTGCACTGAAGTAATTAACAATGGTCAAATTTTCCTAGCTGGTGTTTTAATTTCTTTTGCTAGGTCCTTCTATTTAAAATATATGTTCATATGGTTTAATGAGATATAATGACATTACCAATGAGCTAATGTATCCAGAAAGCCAGCAGTTAGTCTACAAATAATTCTTCCTATTTAAAATATGAATCTAAAATAGAAAAATTCATGTTAATGTATTCCTATTGTTTTTGAAATTATGTAGTATTCTTTAAAGCCTCAAATGGGTCATTTTAATTATCTGGATAGAAAGATATATGCTTTTCCAGTAGATTAATGGATATCGAGTGTGTTTTCGATCTCTTTTCTTCTTATATACCAGGAAATTGTGGGTTATTTGTAATGATTTGATTTTCAGAAAGATTGCACATACTTATTACTAATGTTCAGTGGGTATTAGGGTATACTTACATAAAATTGGAAACACTAAGGCTAATGCATTGGCCAGAGGAAAATAAAGTACTAAATTAAATGAGGACTTGGTAATGAACTGGAAAATTAAGAATTTGAACTATAAATCATTCCTTTTGCTATGACCCTGAATGTATACACCTTTTGGAAATCACAAGGACTAGAATAAGGGCCAAAAAAGAATTTAAACTATCCCTGTGTCACACCTAATCAAAACAGCTTTTTTTTAACGTTACCACATTTTATTGAACATCTCCACAGAGATATTAGAAATATATAATGATTGTAACGTTACGGTTAGATTATAAGATTGACCTTATGTTCTGTATTTAATCATGTCTATAAGCAGTTATTTTGTTAACCTACATATTCATTAGGAATTTAAAGAGCTACAGCTTCAGAAGAAGGGATGTGCAGTTTGTTGTAGTTTTCTTATGGGCTGCATAATTTTTCCTTTGGAGCCCTTTTTTTGAATTTCTTCTTGAGTTGCAAATCCTACTGGTATTTTTGAAAGCTCCAGAGAAGGTATAAAGATAGACTCAGGTCTTTTGTGAAACCTTATGTATTTTCTAATGCTGAGAGCTGCAATTTGGGTTGTAATTATATAGTCTTTTCTGTAGTGGAGTATTGAGCATGTATTAAACTGCCAGTCCTGTGCACAGTAAATGCTGTTCCATAGTTAAAACTGTAGCATTTAGAGTTAATTCATTGCTCTCAATTTTTCTTCCCAAATGACATAACCTTTCAGCAGTACTCTCTTATCATTGCTTTTGTACTTTAAAAGAAAGTTTGCTAACGGAGAACTGAATTTTCAGCATGATCAATAAAACTAAGACTAACCTACTCGTGGATCCCATCATTTGCTCTTTTCCCTCACTGTTTTATCACTCTTTAAGATTCCCTTGAGTCGACTAAAACACCCAACCAGAGAAAGGGAACACAAGCATCTCGTGTGTAAGCTTGTCCATGGTAGGAACTGTCTGTTCATGGCAGAATTTCACAATATTACTGAGGCCTAGAATTTTCTGTAGATAATTCCTCTAGAGAAGAACTTTTGTTTTAATGAGAAAGAGTGTTATTTAGAAAACTAATGGTCCTTGTGTCAAGATATGAATATGAAAAGTGAGAGTCCTGGAATCAAATAACCTGAACCTCAAGAGCTGCTTTGAAATAAGCACTGTTTTCTCTGTTCTCTCCAAAAGAACAACTTTGGCTGTGGTTTCACACCTAGTGGCTCTAAACTGATCAAGATGAAAGATTTTTCCTTTTTGTGTGCTTCCTTGATTTTGGGTTTGATTTTTCTCCCAAGTGAAACCAGTTCTGTGGCAGCTGTGTCTGAGCCCTTACACCAGGTGGTGGTACAAGAATTCAGATGTCTTCTGTAACTGGGAGGCAGCAGGATGCTTCAGCTATCACCAAAAAAATTGCATTAAATAGCTTTTGACATGTGGTGAGCTTAAGGGTTCACTCAAAATCTCACTGCAATTGGTCACAGATAATGGTAGGAGGGCATAGTTGTCCTAAGTATTTGCATTAGTGACAAGAATAATTAGCAAAAGCAAGCAATATTGCATATGGTGTGAAGGAACATCTTGTCTAGAATTCCTATTTCCTTCTTTGTTTCCATCTGTGTGTGAAAAAACATTTTTTCCTTGCTAAATACTAAGTTTCTTTTCAGAAATGTTTGCAACTTGTCCATTAATTGCTTTTATTTCTGAAATGTAAGGAGTTAAGTGAAAAGTTAGGAAGAGCGACAGGGAGTCAATTAAAGATTTTTAAAAATTGCTCTATAATTCTTTCTCATGCTTAAGCTTGTGAAGGAAGACTTAGTGAGGCTGTAGGAGAGAGGCTGAATAGCAGTATTTACTGTTAATTAATTTATTTATTTAGTCCTTGTACTAGTTTGGTTCGAAACCGGGCGGAAACACCAATTTCGTGTGGTGGTTTGAGTTCGTTCACCTGAGTTTTTTGGCTAAATGCCAGCACACTTACCAGATTTTATTTAATTTTGCTGTGAGATAAGGATTAGGAGTAGGTAAAGCAGGCTCAAACTTTAAAGANCATGTGAGCTGCAGGACTCTTCCTTATTTAGAAGAAATTGAACATTTATTACAGCATTGAAAAGTGACTGCATTTTGGGCAGTCAAAGATTGAAGCTGCTTTTCTGCTGAGTAAGAAAACCCTCAAAGAAAATATTTAAAACAAAACTTAAAAAGACAGAATTGTTCTGGGTTGGCTTAGGGGCTGACACTTTAGTAAAATCATGAAAAACACATTCTAGAAAAGAAAAAAAAAACCAAAACCCAACCAAACCCTATTTTGCACTTGGATGAAGAAAATAGGATTAGAAGTCTAAACTGGGAGAAGATTGGCTGCAGGCAAGGAGCCAGCTGGCTGCCCAAAGCTCTGCAGAATAAGCCAAATAGTGGGTTATAAACAGGAGTGAACAATAAATGTGATGGGAGAGCAAAAATCATCAGCTTGTGATGGATGAGCTGGAAGAGCTCACACAAGGTACAGCATTTTAGACTTGCAGTTATTGTTAGGGAAGTCCAGAGGAGAGCACAGAGGAGGTTTAGAGCACCATGGCCTGGGAAAGGAAGGGCTGGGTAATTGGGAGACAAAAGCTTTGGATACAGCTCTTTGTTATGTCTGCGGTGGGCAGGCTGAGAGGAAAAATTCTGCCTGGTGGCAAGAAATGGTGTTAGAAGAAACCATCTGAAGCACCAGCCTACTCTGCATTTGGAGCTTGTTAAATCCACACTGCTGAAGGTCTTTAATAACAGGTCTGAGTAGGAATTCATAAGATATGGTGTGTGTTGCCCAGGTGCTGTGTGAGCACGTCCTGGGAAATGCAGGTAGGAGCTGCTGGGTGGATTTCTCTGTTCAGGAGGGGGTAGATGCTGACTGGGACTGTGTCCCTTTGCAGGCAAGCAGTGACCAGTGCTGAGTTACTGCAGACACCAGGGGCAAGCAGCAGGCTAAGGCAGCTGGGCTGGAGACATTTCTGTCTCAAACAGTGTAAACAGGACCCTTGCTGGTCCTGCCCTTGCCAAAGGGATGAATTACATCAGTTCTTGAGGGGCCTTTTAACCCCATTTTTCAACAGGATTCCGTGAGTGAAACTTTTATTTTGCTCTAAATGCTGTAAAATTGTAAGCATATTATAACAAAGTAACTCTTGGACAATGACTCTGATAGCTGTACACCTTCCCCAGATGCTAATGTGATAACTTTCCAACCAATAGCAAATCCAGAAGGGGAAATATACAGAAGAAATTGGCTAGAACACAGTGAAAGCCAGAATATGAGATTATTGCTATTATTTTTTGTTTAGAAACATTTCCATCTCCAGCTAAATTGGTCTGAGGCAATGTCTGCATTTAGATTATCACTTGTGCAAACAGTTCTTTTGCTAAGCTATTATGGTGGGAGATAATAGTACAGATAACTTCTGTGGGGAGTAGTCTCTCAGAACTGAGTCTAATTATTTACTTATCTTTCAGTCAGATAAGGCTGCAAGAGTTCATACTTGTTTGCTAAAATAATAATTTGAGTTGTCACCTTGCTTCTAAGCTATTAGCTATTTCTAATATTGGGAATAATTTTCAGCATGTGACTTCTAACCAGAAAGAATTCTGTCACTACAGGTATTCCTGAGTCTTGTATGCCTAATTAAGGAAAATATCAGAGACCTTTTAATATCAGAAAATAACCAGAAAGATCAAATTTCTTTTTGCTGGAAGTAAATATAAATATGAGGCCACTTTAAAAGATAATACAAAGTCAGCATGCACACACCCCTCATATAATGCTCCAAATATTAAAATTAACAACAGAGTATTGGGAAGAAAAAGAAAAAAAAAATACTAAATACCCACAGTCCATTTATCAGAGGTATATAAACCACTTTATTTAAGCTCTTGATTAAATGTTTCACCTATCAGAACTGAAAGATATCAGTACACTTAGAATTTGGCCTCTTTTACAGGTCAACCACAGGATTTATTCTCCTTGCTGCTGTGTTGTCATGTTGAACATGTTCTACTCACAAAACATTGGCAAGCTTCAGCTTGGAGAAGCCCTGTGGAATTCATGCAAACACAGCTTTCAGTGGTTTATGGCTCATTTCACCGGGATGGCAAAAATCATCCTGCTGACCCAGAATAACTATCAAGAGATGCTTTAGAAAATGAAGCATTTAAGACTTGTGCTGATACAATTTTACATCCCTTTAACATCAAAACGGAGTGTTTCTTCTAGTCTTTTTTAAATAAGCCTCAGTAGGAGTAATAATAAAACCAAAAACTAGCAAAGATATGTAAATGCATAGGAAACTGTCTCCATGAGAAAGTACATATGTCGTGAGTTTCTGAGGTCTCTGATTTTTGTCTCTGCTTCCTGTTTCTTGTTTACAAAAACAGCTTTTCTTATTTCCTGGCAAGGAAAGACCTAAGTCTCCCACTGAGGCTGCCAGCTTGTACAATCTGTCTCCAAGTAGGTCTAGTAGGCCTTTCCCAGAGTGTTTGACAGAGAATTGTGTACTATAAACTTTCCAAGTCCCTTAAGGGGACAAGTGTTTACCAAACCCACATGAAATTACTTTTCCCCCGAACACACTTTAATAATGAAGCAAAGTCAAGTTCATTGTAATCAAATACAAAGCAACCAATTCCCTTGTGCTTGGAAGCAGGTGTTGTGCAGGGAAACAGCAATAGCTACCTGCAGCTTTGGCTTAGCTTCAAGTTGTTTTCTTTGGACTGGGAACTGAAATATCAGAAGGATCTGCTCAGGTGTAAGAAATTGTACTGATTCTCAGATAATTTGCCCTTCTCAAGCATTCTCTTTCCATGTTAAAATGCAGTTTGGAGGGATCCTGAGGATCTCAGGACAGTGAATACATCTCTAAGGAATGAGGGTTACTCTGACTCTTGATAATTAAATTCAGCAATAAAGTAAGATTTAACCTGCCAACTCATGAATTATTACTTTTGCACTGGTAGCACTTGATGTGTAAAGGTACTCTGAATTCCACTTCCTGATGACAGACTTAAGAAAATCTCAGTGTTTATCTGTTCAGTATTAACCCAGTCATACAATTCTGTTCTATATAGTTCATACATCTGTGTGGTAAAGATGTATAGTCCACAATTTGGCAAATACAATTTAATCTGACTCTGCTAAAACAGGTCTTCTTTCCTTGCTTTTGTCAATAGACAGAAGGAAAGGGAAAGTTCTACCTTTAGACTTTTTTCCATTGCTTTGTTCTTCTGTTTTGTTGTCATTCTGTTCTGGGAATGTCTGAGAGGAGTGGGTAATTTCTTAAAAAGAGTGATTCAACAGTGCTTTTATCTGGTTCAGTATGTCAGGTCAATGAAGAAGGCAGAAGGAGGGAGGATAAAACAAAAGAACTTTCAAATTGAAAGTCTCAAGTGCAAGGAAATAATTTAAAAAATTTCTTCTACTGGAAGAAATAGACACTTAATACATGGTAGCAGCACCAATTGGGTATGGAGAAATCACAGTCATGTTTCTGCAAGACAGCTTATATTTTCATATACTAACAGAGTCGTTTTAACCACAGATATTTAAAACAATTAAATGTCACCTCAGTGATTACATGACTTACAACTGAGCGTGTACTACAGAGACTGAATACTCTGAAAGTGACACCTTCACTTCAGAGTCTCTCATGCATGAAAGGAAAAAAACCTCCTTTTTAAAAGATGCAAATGTATCTAGGTACAGGAGCATTTTGAGACATACTTCTATATATTTTATATTTTGAGACATACTCAATATGCTAGTATTTCTAGCACTGATTACGTTTTATGTATATGAAGGAAATAAGAGTTGAGGCTTCTACCTTGTTTTAGCCACTGACTGAGCATCAGAAAATGATGTCCTGTATTGTAGTGCTTTCCCATTTTATCTCTTTGTTGCAACTATAGTTTTAGAAAATTCCTGACTAAAAGCTTTTCCAAAACTATTTTCAAGCAGTTATTTACTAGTGTTTCCAATTATATTGCATCCTTAGCTTTAGCTGGGCAAGAAGGGGAGAAAAGATGGATGACAACTAACTGAAATGAAGTGTTCTAATTACATAATGCTAAAAACTAATATTATTTGCTATGTTGTGACTTTAGGTCTTTATTTCATTTCCAATAAAACTTGCATAAAAATCCCCTTATTCTGAAAGGGATTTGTTATAGCAATGTGGCAGAGCAGCCTATTAAAAGAAATAAGATGCAAAAAATCTATGAGGTCTCTGGGAGCATAAGACATGATTTAACAAATCCCTAATTTCTTCAAGAAATGTATCTCTAGGGAGATAAAGATTTCAATAACAGTCACTTCTCCTTCATGTCTACAGGTAAGCAGGCTGTATGTCTTTGGGGCTTGTGTTTTTCAGTACTTTCCTTACTTATAACATCTTAGTGCTTCATGGCCTCATGAACTTGGTGTGTGTGAAGGCTGTCACTGATGTTCTGCAGATGCTCTTTTTGCATTTAAAGCAATCTGGTCTTAAGGGAATGATTCCAGATGCCCAAAAGAAGTTTGTTAGAAGTTTGGGTGCCCTACCCAACTTTTAATGCCTGTCTTTATTGTGGGAAAAAAACCTCTGTAGAAATTAGACACCCTGAAGGAGTTTATCCCTCACAGTACACAGTAACTTGGGAGTCTTTATGGGCATTAAGTTTTGATCTGGTAATGCAATAGAGGGACAAATATGTAAACCAAAAGAGAGTGTCAATCATTCACTAAGGATAGGTTTAGTGGACTCCTGGTTATCCATCTTTTTTTGTTGTTGTTATCTTCTAAAGTATTTGGAATATTAAAAAAATGTATTCACTCATTTTATTGTACTTTTCTTCTCCAATGGATGAGTGCTACAGAGTGAACCTTTACAGCTTAGGCTCTTACCACTGAGAACAACCCCAGTGTTTACCATGTGGCATTTTCCAAGCCACACAAACTGGTTTGATGCTTGAAGCTGTACAAGAAAGTCCAGTGAAGCTTCAGAGATGATTCTCTATCCCAGACTGACTTTAGCAAAAAATAACCAGTTTCTATCAGATCACTGAAAGGTCTATCACTAACTCTTGGGCTGTCTCTGTCAGGTTTCAAGTCACTTTCCTGGTGACTATTTTCTGGTCAGAAGATAGTACTGCTGAACTCAAGAAGACTGAAAACATCTAAAATAGTAGGGAATAACTTGTTTTAAAAACCAAACTCTAAGTCTAGCATCAGAAATTGCTGCTTTTTTGTCTGTGTAACTTGGTGAGCAGAGGGCATCCACACACTGATGTATATAGGATATATTTGTATCTCCTCTAGAACCCTTCTGGAAACTCTTCTGGAAAAGCGTTGAAGCCTTTTTGGAGTTGAGACTTGTGGTTTGCCCTGATCTGTGGTTGTTTTTGAATAATGGGTCCAAAATTCTAATTATCACACAAACTAATAATTGCAAAGCATGTTGATTTAGTGTTCTGTCTGGATCCATATCTACAAATAAAACTAGGTCAAAGCAGGAGATGCTGGTTTGAAGGAAGCAATGTCAAACTTATTCCTTTTTCATTTATTTCTGTCATTCTAGACTGAATTCCTTGGAGCTTGTTTACCAGCAGTGTAAGGGTTCGCATTTTCATTTCTAGGTGTAGTAAGGGAAACTTCAGCCTTTTAAACAGCATCTCAATTACAGAACTGTTCTTAAAAAACTTGTCTGCTCTTCTCATAAGAGTAGCTCATAACATCAGTGGTGGATAGAATCAGTAACGTTTCAGTTACCTCTTAGAAAATATTAGACACTGTGAAAAAAAAAAAGGTATTTTCCAGCCTCGGGGCTGGTTTATACTAAGGGAAAGAAACATTTGCAAGATTTAAAGAAATTTACCTAAAGACCATAATAATCTAAATTTATAATCATCTCAGTAACTATACATCCCTACATATGTCTTCTCAATGCTTATTCTAGTAGAAATTACTAATCCAAATTCATAGACTTGAATGATATCTGCCCAGAATTAACTCTCTTTTGACATGAACAATACTTGAAACATCAAGAAAAACTGCTTTAGACAATGAGACTATTTTGTCTTTCCAAACAACTATTACTGTGATCAGAGATTGTTTTCATAGAATCATGAAAGGTATGGGCCCTTAAATATCATCTAGTTCCATCCCCACTGCCATGGGCAGAGTCCCCTTCCACTAGACCTGGTTACCCCATCCAGCCTGGCTTCTAACACTTCCAGGGATGGGACATCCAAAACTTCTCTGGACAACCTGTTCCAATGTCTTACCACCCCCATAGTAAAGAGTCTCTCCCTAATATCTGATCTAAAGCTCCCCCCTTTCAGTTTAAAGCCATTCCCCCTTTTTCTACCACTACATACCCTTGTAAATATTCCCTCAGCTCTCTTGTAGAACCCCTTCAGGTACTGCGAGGGTCTCTAAGGTCTCCCTGAAATCTTCTCTTCTCCAGGCTGAGAAATCCCAGCTCTCTCAGCCAGTCTCCATAGCCGTGGTGCTTCACCATCACCTCCATTGCCTCCTCTGGACTTGCTCCAACAGCTCCATGTCCTTCTTATGCTGGGAACTCCAGAGCTGGATGCAGCCCTGCAGGTGGGGTCTCACCAGCGCAGAGCAGAGAGGCAGAACCCCCTCCCTGCCCTGCTGCCCACGGTGCTCTGGATGCAGCCCAGGACACGTTTGTCTCTGGGCTGTGAGTGCTCATGGCCAGGTCGTATTGAGCTTCTCCTCCACCAGCACCCCCAAGTCCCTCTCCTCAGGGCTGCTCTTCCCCCCCTTCTCTGCCCAGCCTCTGCTTGCAATTGCCCTGACTCAGGTGCAGGACCTTGCACTTGGCCTTGTTGAGCATCACAACGTTCACGTGGGTGCAACTCTCCAGCCTGTCCAGGTCCCTCTGTGGGCATCACTTCCCTCCAGCACATCGACCACACCACACAGCTCAGTGTCACCAGCAAACTTGCTGAGGGTGTACAGGTTGGCTGTACTCTTTTAACTGGTGTTAACTAGCAGAAATGTATTTGAAGGACTAAAATGTGCATACAGGAGATCTATAACAAAAAGAAAAAAAGAAAAAAGACATTTTAATAACTCATTGCAACTGTTTGCCATCACATTTTTGCCACAAAAAAATTGTAAAGAAGCAGTTGAATTTAAATATATCTATTCCAGGAGATAAATTTTCAACACTTTCTGAGTGGTTTTACAGCTTGGTAAGGAAAATATGTGTTTTGAATATGAACCCTATTCGGTGTGAGCTGTATAACTATGAACATTTCAAAATGTATCAATTCCAATTCTGTTATTTCCCTTTCCTCATTAAAGTCTTTACATCTTGCTTCAGACCAAGACAGCTATTTTGGCAAGTTTAAAAAAAGGAAGCCAGTTCATGAAAAAGAATATTTTTGTTCTTGTTAAAATTGTCTTGCTAAGCAAATATTGATCAGATGCTGCAAAACCTTGTGGCTGAATTCATTCCATTTGAGGAGGAGGGAGGAGGGAAGAACCACCTCAGGCTACTGTAACTTATAAAACTATGATGAGCAAAATAGGCATGTACTGTACTTTCAGCTCGGATGCTGGTACAAAAAATAGTTTTGAGTAAAGTCCTTTGAACCCATTAAATTCTCTCTCCTTCTTGCAGGGTTATTGATTAGACCTTCTCCAGCTACAGATGAAGGCTGCAGGGGAAAAACAACCCCTCAGGCAGATCTGCTGACATTATTGGCTCTGTAAGAGACAAAGTTTCTCAGTGGTCGTGGTGGGAGGGCTGTGCAAGACCTGAGTGCCTTGTTTTGTCTTCTTAGTTCTCTTACTCCACATTTTAAAAATATGTAAAAGCTTATCAAATCTCTTCTCATACCACATAGAGCTTTACCCCATCAAATAGCTGGTTTCCAACAGAAGCTCTGAGCTATGCCAGGCTGGGATTGCTACCCGTGGCTTAGAGAAAAGGCTGGTTAAATCTCTGGTCTCCCTGAAGCAGAGCAGAGGTCTTACCACAGAGCTTGGGAAGGGAGATGGCTCAGGGACCACACGGACAGAGAGAAGAAGCAGCCTTGTAATCCCCAGCTCAAGGAGCTATTTGTGGTGAGGCTCACCTTGGGGGCAAGAATGGAGAGAAACCTGGGCTCTGTGTACATGCAATATTTCCTAAGGTTAATCTCAAGAGATTTCCTATGATACCATCAGACAGGAGGCATGTGGAAATTAGTCTGTAAAACTGTAATTGTTTACAGGCCTACTTATTCCTCCCTCACTCATCCTCGTGTAGACACAATTCCCTGAATGCTATGAAAGTTAGCTCAAAATACTTTGCTGTTACTATGTCCATTTAATTGCCTGCTTCCACACCACTTTTTCCATGCCTCTGTGCATAATTTTGGTCCCACAGCTTTTGTAAAGGACAGAATTCTCGGCTGCTGAAGTTTGTATTGCTCACTGTGATACCTCCCTGAGGTTTATCTGCTCAAGGTCAAGCACAGATTCTCTGCAGGAATCTGGAATATCTTGGAAAGTTTATAAGTTCATCAGCAAAGTCTGAGGTTTGTGTTTCTAAGGCAGGAGTGTGCTGGCATTCATCACCATAGGCTTTGGAGAAAATTGGAACTGCTAAGTGATAAAAAAGGGATATTTCCTCCATCTCTTCCAAATAGATGTGGTTAAATTCAGAAGCTTATTATGTACAATACATTGCAAAACTAATCTACAGCTTAATATTGAGTTGCAGACAAGCAAATCAGCTCTGCTTAAACACAACAGCACGAGCTTCAGGCATCTGTTATGTCTAAGAAGAAATTAAAGGTTTTAACTTTTTCTGTTGGATATTAGTATCTCTGTATCTTTTTCCTTTTCTCTTTTTATTCTTTTATGCAATTTTTACAAAATAAAGCATTCATTTATGTTTTTGAACAAATATATAACATTCAGAATCTGATTTTTTTTTACCCCAATATTATCTAGGAACATGCTAGGGAATAAATGTATTACATTCCTACTGGACTTAAAAGATAGATTTATTTCCAGTGCCCTGATCTGGTTTGGTTTGTAATTTATTAATGCTGACCAAGCTCATTTGCTTGGTCAGAAAACAAACATCTTATTTCCTGGCTATCTGTCACTTAGAAACAGAAATTTTATTAAAAAGGGTTCAAACGTTCATTAGCAATTTTTTCCTATGCTAAATCATTCCATACTTGAAATCATTCCTTAATCTACTAATGACATTCAAGTCATCTGGAATTCTCTGTAACATAGTGGCAACAGTACACCTACACTAAATGAAATCTGCAAGTGTATAAGCAAAAATAGTGGATTCAATAAGCTGGACTTTATTATGTCCAGCTTATGTAACAAACTACTGTTACCTATGAAAATCTTTCAATTCTTTTCCAGTCATGCCTTGAAAAAGAAAACCTAGTATGAAAATAGAAAATTACCACCTTCCAATCATAATTTTTCTATGAGTTGTACTTCCTTTTTTTCTATCTTCCTTTGAAGTTCCAATGCAGCCTTGAAAATCAGCAGCAGTGGCCCAGTGCTGCCTCTCATTGTCTCTGGGTTCCATTTAGTTACTGGTTGTGTGTTCTCTTTTTAGCCAATCAACTCTAAATTTTAAGGGAAGATGATATCATCATGATGACACATTCCAAGCTTGCATGTATTTGGCATTTTCAAGATGTGGGGACTTTCCTGTATACTTTCTTCAGTTTCTGGAAGGTACATTGTTGTTACTCACTGTGTTCTCAGAAATACAGGTGGAGATAGCTGCCTTCCTTGGATTTGATAATGATTTCTCATTATATTTCATATTTCTTTACTGACAATGACAATTCAATCAAGTGTTCATCTACATGGAAAAACAGTAACAAAACCACGTCTTTTTCCAGGAATTTCATCTGTCTGTAATCTTTCTGCTAAGCTAGTTTTGTTTTAAAAGAAACATTCTTTCAGTTGAGTCCTTGTACTTCATAAATCTTCTGATCAATATCTAATAAATAACTAATGACACAGTGTCAGATTAGCTCCAAAGGAGGATTAGTACTAGGATTAATACTAGGAATAATGTCTGCAGTAACTAATCACTTGTAATTAGAAAAGAAACGGGTCCAAAGCTTGGAACTCACGGAAACTGTAAAGTCCTAGACACCAGATTTGTGACAATCTAAACATGAGACCTAAATAATCCGCAGGAACCAATAAAAGCTATTGCCAAGAAGGATGTAGAACAGTGACCAAATATCAGATATCACACAGAATATTAATTACTTCAGAATTTTATCCAAGACAGAAACATTAAGCTTATTTCTACAGTACTGCAGACAATTTCTATGTATTACAAGCTTTAGAAAAATTTTAATTTTGACATGAGTTTGGACCATCACACCTTCTCAGGCCTGCTTCTATTGAAGAAATGTAGGATCTTCTTTGGGAAGTAAAAAACCAGATCAAACAGAGTCAAGGTACTGTTCTTTTTCTTTCATAATTACCAGTAATTAATATATTCCTAAATATCAAATCTCTTCTTCCCTGATAGAAGTTTAAAAAAATGCAGGATATTTATAACTTTTCCAGTCAAGTTTTAAATTTCCTCTGACTAAAGCCCTGAAAGTGATTATCTTTTGTTTCACTGCATTAGCTTGCTTCTGTTAAAGAAGTATTTTATGGGTGCCCTTGAACTAACAGGCAGTCACATCACTCTTCCTGACTGCATGGTAACAGTAGAGTTCCTTGGCTTCTTTATTTTAAATACCATTTAGACAGCACAATATGCAACTTGTTTTCAGCTATTATCTGATATGGAACACATACAGTAATCCCCAAGGCTGACATTCATGTACATTTTTTATCAAATTGAGACTCAGCATATCAGTGTTTTCTGATTGCCTTATTTTTAACCTAAATTCAGCAAGAAATGTTCCCTGAAGATCTGAATTGTTCAGGAAGGTATTGCTTTGTTATGACAACCAAGCATCCCTTCTCACCCACATGATCCTGTCTCATTTCACATTATTGCTTTTTTTGCCTATACTTCTTTCTTTTGAAACATATAGTAAAGTTTAATATCCAGTATAAAAAAATCTTTATTTCTCTGTTTTCATTTCTTTATGCTCCATGCCCTGCACACACCAGCCCCTTTCCATCATCTACAAACACAACAAAAAAAGATTCTCTCATAAATGTAAAAATTATTGTCTCATGCAGAATGGGGTTCAGTTCTGGGTCAAAGAGTTACCTTCCTGGGAATGTCACTCAGAGTCACCTGCCCACCCAGGCATTCTCAGCACAGAGCCACTGATCTGTGCAGCAGAAAACGCTGGGTCTGTGACTCATGATCATGAGTGTGCTAATTACCCACTGTCCAAATTTTTCATAAAATTAGAAGAATTAAGTTGGTTTGGACTTGTAATTTGCAAAATGGGTTTTCAGCCACAGAATTCAGTGCTGTTTCTAAGCTTTGGGGAGGATTTTATGCTTGTTTATGGTACTTGTGCTGGTTCTTAAAGCAACCATAGATGTTTGGGAGCTGGACAGTGGGAAGATGATGCACGTCTGCTGAGTTTCGTAGCTTTAAATCACTGTAACGGAAAGAGAAATCTAGAGATTAATGTTTTCCTTTCTTCAGAAAAAGATATCCTTAAGGCTATGCAGTGAACTGAACAAACTTATCATTACTATGTACTGAGCCATGATATAACAAGAATATCCTCAAGCTTAGAGAAATAGTTCTAGAAATGCATCACTAGACATTATATTAGAAAGCACACATTATAATATTCATTACAGTAGTAGAATGTGAACTGCATGTTATTGTAAAAGAAAATCCAATTTGCTGCCTACTGCCTTCAATTTGGTTTTGACAAGTACTCAATCTTCTGCTATATTTTGCTTTCTACATTTATCTTCCTGGGCATGTTCTGTAATGTCTGCTTAGGGCAAAAGCAATAATCTTTTCATTTAATTTAGTGAAAAAGCTCATGTATTCACTATGCTTACTAGGTACAACAATATGAAAACAAATCCCAGTTGCTAAAGATCCATTTGACAATATGAAATAGATTCTGACTTTTTAATTTAGGTATAAAACTGCAGAGGGCATATAAGGGATGCAGATTTACGGAGCTGTACCCTTTATTTATGAGTGGTTGCAAGAGAGTAATCTGCAAAAGCCCATATTATTTTACCAGTGATGGATGAACTTAAGACGATCTAAAAATAATTTTATTTGACCCCTGCGGAACAGCTCTGGAAATTATCAAACTTATTTGGCTTTGTTAAAAATCTGAGAATTACCCCAGTTTCTGCAATGAGTATTTCCTCAACGTGGAGCACAGTTTTAATTACATTAAAATGTTGCTTTTAACTGGCTGTTTTGTAATTTAGCTCACTGCATACCATGGGAAGGAGACAGGGCAGAATTTCAGTATAAATTCAACCAAATCTTAGCATTTCTGCTGAACTGTCCTTGAAGCAACACTGTGTGATCAAAGGGAAACTAACCTTGCCAAAATTTTAATTGTTTTAAATCTGAGGTTTGGTTTGCTTTATGTTGTTTCTGAATTTTTCAGAAAATATCAAAAGAACATGTTCTGTCTTGCTCATAGTAATTTGAAGTGTGGTAAAAATGCATCCCTCATTTTCTTATTAGTTTTTCCTCAGAAGGAAGTGTGATTTTTTTGGATAAGCTCCTCAGTTTGCCTAATCAACAAACACCTCCAGTGCTTTATTCCCCAAGTCATGTGTCTCAGATTTTAGAAAATAAAGTTTGTAGAAATTTTTGCTATGAAGCTCACAGAAAGAGTTACACTTACTGCACAGATCTAGAAAGCCATTTTCAGCCCAATTCCTCTACCTCCTTTCAGAAATAAACAGAGAAATAAAAGGATATTAAAGTTTGTCCTTTACAATGCTGTTAAACCCAATGTATTAAACCTTCAAACAGCAAGCAGCAGCATCTTTCCTGTTCCCTCATTTATAATGAGGAATAGCTGAAGGGAGACACAGTTGGATTCATTATTTTTTCCAGGAATAAGCATCAGTCTGAATACTAGGAGCTATATCATGGCCTTGTGTATTAGGGACTGCTTCCAGTGATGGCTGAAAAATGACAATTATTTCTTATCTCCTCAAACTTGAAGGAGGCAACATAGCCTCAAGGAAAAACAACCACAGCCACATGGTTTGTGGAGCTGTTTTTGTAGAATCAAATACTGCCAGACCGAATTTGATACTTCTCAGACCTCTGAGTTTACATTTTCAGTTGGCCAAGTATATCTTTAAAGTTTAGTAGAGTTTTGTTCCATAGCCAGAAATGTATTTAATTCTTCAGAACCAAACACTGCAGGTGCTGGCTCAGTAAAATTCCCACAGACCTCAAAAATCCTGTAGGATTTGACCATCTGGAAGCTGGTCTGCAGCATATCATACTTTTGATTACGAAAGTCTGATGTCTCTCATGCACAAGTGAGCAACTTAATGTTTCTCTCTAAGGCATTCAGTCCCTGTGGATATGGGTGTCATTTTAGAAACTGTGGTGCCACATATGCTCTAGAGCTCAGCTCTTAGTCACTACATTTGCAACCAGTTGCAAGTGTTTCTGCATGACCTCAAGATGGCTGAAATTTAGCCAGCAACTACAGAACTGTGATTCTGCAAATTCCACCAACTTGCTGCATTACCCCAGAGTTTCACCAAACTCTCTTTTGGCATAAAAGTTTCTGTAGACTCTAAAATATATTTTTTGGTATGTTCCAAGCTATGGCAGCTGTGACAAAGCTGAACATCTTGTGACTGAGCCTGATTTGTATTATCCAGAAAAAAACCCAAACAGGTTTCGTGTCACTTAAAACACTGAGAAGCTCAGAATTTAGGAGGTCTTTCAGAGCAGATTTGCAGAATTAGGTACTGTATCATCACTAAGAGTACTGATGAGACCAACCATTAACCTGGGGAGGAAACCCATAAACACTCAGTGTTGCCTTTCCTCCCTCTTCCCTTCCCACATATCCTTACAGGAAAGTTTCCTTGAATGTTCTGGCATGGGTGACTTTCTCACCTATCCCAGTGTTACTGATGGCCCTGTGTGAAAAGAAGTCAGGAGGAAGGGTGCCAGGACCAGAGCACGCCACATCAGTGCCTCTGCAGGCGTCCAGACTGAGGAAGGCAATTATGTATCCCTCTGGTCTGAGGTGAGCATAAAAGTTTAGACTTCTGCATGTTCTGAAAGTGCTGTGATATTGTTGCTCTGAAAGAGCACCATTTCTTCCATAGCTTTATGGTTTTAAGTTTGCTGCTTCACTTTGAAGTCTAAATGATTTCATTTTCCTAGAAATTATTCAATCTATTTTTTGCATAAATCTCTTAATCCTTAGCCAATCTGGAAATGCGCAAGAACTTCAAAACACACTCCTTGGTGATTTAGCCTCGTATGTCTTCATTCTTCATCAGCCGGTTAACAATCCTCCTCTCATCTGTTGACTTCCTTCTCTCTTTGCTGTAAGCTTTTGCCACAGAGAGCCTCTCAGAGTAATCAGTAAGTTTCATAAACTGAAATTGTGCCAGATAATTAAATAAGAACTCTATTTCAAATCAATTTAAATCCCTATGACTTTCAGAAATGACAGTTGCTACACTGTAAAACCAGTGAATAAAACCCTTTTGAATACTTAAATCAATCCCAACTTTGTTTCATCTTAATCTTCAGCAAGCAATTCCTGCAAATGTCAATACTGCCTTAATAGTTAGGGTGATGATATCTTGTATAAGTTCGCTCCAGAACTGCACTTGGATCAGGTCAATTAAATGACTGTAATTGTTGCTTTTCTACACAGCACAGATAGAAGCAGGTGCTTTATATAAGGCATGTATTTATAGCAGTGCTTAAGTATTGCTGTGGACATTACTGGGTTTCTTCTATTTGTGTGTTGTAGAGATACACAGCAGCTAGGATAGGTCTATCAGACAACAGCCTATAATGCTGTATAGCTGTATAGAATGGATATTTTTGTATGGTTGGGGAGATGTTTTTGATGAGTTTTTTTTATTGTTTTGTTTTCTCTAGGATCAGGGTCTGATTTCAAATGAAAAATCCTGTGCTGCACAAATTCACAGGCAGAAGTAATCCTTTTCCCTTAATCAAAGTCAGTGAGTGGAAAGAAATAATACAAAAACAGGTTACAGAGCAAATCACTGGCATAACAGAAACCATCTCTACTGAGTCCCATCTGAGTAGCCCTATGCAATAGAGCATCTTCAATAGACTAAATGGCTTTATATCTTTTTTACATCTGAGAGTCTGCTGTTTTCAGTGTATGAACACCAAATATATGTTTCGCATATTCACAATGTTTGCATTAAAGTAACAGCTAACATATGTTCCTGAATCATATTTGTTTAACTACCCCTAGTCATCTGAAATCCTGACTATAAAAGCAACTATCACAAAATTGTCCTTCTCTATATGTGTCTGGTGATAATGGTCATCTTATCCATCCCAGTAGGTTTTGTACTAGTAATAAGGAAGAAAAAAACAGGAATTAGCAGGGGCTATTGCTGTATGTAGCCAACTACTTGTCTGGCTTCAAGGGCCTGGATGATTTGCAGTTATTGAACAATAGCAATCCAAATTACTAAAATTAGTAGAAAATACATAGTATTTGTACCTTGTTCAAAGCCTGCAGCTGACAGAGACAGTTAATTCATCTGGAGTTTACATGCAAAGCACTAGTAATGCCCTGACTGAAGTCATTAGCTGGGCCTGTAATATGCTTTTAGTAGGACTCACACCTCTTAAATCTAAATTTTCTTTTCCAGGTAGTATCATAATGTGCCTGTGCTTTTAGTGAGAATTGAAAATGTCACAAATTACATTGCTTCCCAGGTGAAATTATCATTATGGGAGGGATTTGAACCACAGCTGTCTAAAGGCTTGTTCAGAATGTCTGGTGGGCTCAGCAGCTCTCCCAGCTCAAACTACTGCTGCTGCTGAGTTAGCAGGTGGTGCTGCAGGAGGACTTTATTAGAAAAATTGACAAACCAAGATTCACTGATGGTGCAAATGTGTCTGTATAAATTAATCCAAGCATGACTAACTCAGGTCGTAGTGGCAAAAGAGCCAGCTGTCTGAAAGCAGAGGAATGTAAGATGACAATGAAAGGTAATTTGTCTGTTTCGTGGTATCTTTAATACAACAGGAGACATACACAAATGGAAAAAAGAGCAGTTGTCTCTCAAAGACTATCAAAACCCTCTAGGTTAAAAAGCAGCCCGGATAAAATGCTGAGAGCATTGATATTTACTAGGTGTAAAGAAGGAAAGAGGATCTACAAATATACTAGGTGAAAAAGAGAAGAGTAAAATTAGTCAGGGTCTCAATTAATCAGGGTGTAAATGCAAGGGAGGAGAAACTCTAAGCCCCTCTTCTGTCTTTGCAAAAATGACCAGATACTTATGGGTCTAATAAGGCTATAAGTAACTGCCAAAATGGATTTAGCAAGAACTAATAGTAGCAAACTGATTTGATTTTCCTCTTCGACGGAAAGCTCAGGCTCTAAGGAGAAGCAGTCAGTGTACTGTGCTGGAAATTTGGATAAGGCTTAGAATGCTATTCACTGACATGTTCATGAGCAATTGATGGCATGAGAAAATGCTCTTAAGGTGTAGTAGAACAGTCAATTTGGGTAACTCTAATTGAACATCAATTGCCTATAGATCTTTCAAGTTTCTGGAAGGGTCTTTTCATGTTAGGATATTTTCCCTTTTCCTTTATCCCCTTCTCTTTTTCTTTTGCCAGAGAATTGAGTAAGATTAAATAATTGTGGTTTAGGAATTGCTTTCTTTACATTTATTTTCTTTGCCTGTAAGTGAAATTTTCCTAAGGTTTCAAATGCTCATCAGAGTGACTGAAAAGATACAGAAATTTTATGGTCTCTTTGTTCAATACCAAGAGAGAGAATAAGAAAACCAGGGTTTCCTTATATAAGTTTATGGGAACTTAGGGCTGTGCGTTTGGATTTTTTTTTTTTAAGTATATTAAATTTATTCAATTTATTACTCTCCTGCTAAATAATATTGTATAAAGAATTTAGTTTAATTTTTTCCTACAGAGTTCTAATAAACAGATTAGAGGAGGCCGGATCAGTGGGTAAAGTAAGTTGACATTGATTTGTTGTTTCAATAAAATGGGTTGAAGGGAAGTTGATGCATGGCTCAGAGTAGCAGGAGGGGTCCTGCTAATCTACATGTCACTCAGGAAAAAAGTTCTCATGCAGAAATTTTCCCATTACATGATTTGTGTTAATATTCCTGTCAACACACATAACTGCTGCATAACAAAGATTAACATGCCTATAACCACAAACAAGCTTTTCATTTTCTTATTTTTGAGCTTCTCATACGCATGATTAATAACTTGTCAGAAGACTCAAATTCTAGACTCAAGATGCTAAATATGTTAGTAATTAGAGTTCTGCAAAATAAAATTATAAACAGAATATTATAAACAGAATAGCCAATGAGCTTTCAGATGTGCTCTAAAATACAAAGACCCTCTGACAGAGGAGAGAACAAAGTGATGTAGGACAGAGGGAAAAGCAAATATCTGTGGCCAGAGATTAAGTTTTGAGTGAAAATAATAAATTCTCTAAATAAGTTGTTGTTTCCTTTGAAAATTATAACTTAGGAATAATTAAAAACTACCAAGAGTTGTAGAGCCAATATCAGCATCCACTGATACTTAGGAGTTCTGTAAATCAGTATTTTTCAAAATTTTTATTTTCAAACAGTTGTAAATCTTTTTAGGGAAAAAAAAAAAGAAAAAAGCCAATCACTTAACAGGACCAATGTTACTGCTATGGTTTCATTTATAACTGAAAATTATGCTCAGTTTTGGTTAATCATTCTTGGGTTTTTTTTTTTCTTTTAGTGGTTGGTCATTTCCTTGTGTACATGGGAACACATGCAGCTGTTCTTTTTTCTCTCTTTTTTTCTTTAGGGAGGTGGGTATGTCTTAGTTGCTTCACAGTCATCATCTGGTGCTTCTCTAATTTAGGTGTGAACGATCAGCTCGGTTGTACACCAGCTAAGAAAAACCCCAAAGCTATAATATAAAAATAGAACGGGTAACCAGTATGAAGGAGTCTTTGGGACTTAGCTAAACATTTCAGCTAGTCCTAGCTCTGTAGCTTTTCCCTGTTTGTCCTGTTGGTGAGGTATTCAGTGAATTTTTTACTTGGTATATTTTCAAATTAAAGAAACCACAGCTGACATTGGTGTCTTGGTCAGTATTTTCTGAACAGTTGCCACATTCAGGTTAGACTTGGGCATTTTTCTGAACTCCCTTGGCTGCAGAAAAGATGGGTGAAGGTTCAGATCCATGCAGTGGATACCTTTTGCTTGGGCTTCTGGAGAGAGCTAAAACATCTTCCCCTGATTTTTGCAGAAGATCCTGCAGTGCTGATTATTCTCCCAGTCTCTGGGAAAGCAGCTGTGATGTGCCAGCACACTGTGAATTTCAAAGAGGGTGTGGAGAGCCCTCCCTCCTGCTGAGAGCCTCCATAAAAATAACTTGACCTCAGGGAATTTACACAGCAGGCCTTGGGGAAAATGAGCAGAGTTGCCAATTATTAACATGAGGATGTCAAGTGTATCATTGTACATCAATGTAGTTGCTATTGCTGCAATCAAGGTAGCAAGAAGGAAAATTGGGAGAAAAACCCCTTTCCATCTGCTTCAGCCTTACTGCCCACATTGGAAAAGTGAAAACAAACCAACAAAACCAGTTTTTGATGTCCTTGCGGTGTCACATAACTTAAATGCTGATATTTCATAGATAGAGTGCAAGAAGCAAAACTATTCTACTGTTTCTACAACCCAAATTGCCTCTTTCTACTTTTCTCACACCTTTATAAATGCTAGAATGGATTTTGTATGTGTGGTGCATTATAAGAGTATTTGGTATGCAGTATTACATAAAGATATAAACTCTTTTCTGTGAACTTTAATAATACTCTTCACATTAATATTTTCATATGCATACACTGGTAATACATCTGTCTGACTCACAGTGCAGTGCTTGTGCAATATCAACATGATTGAATGCTGCCTTCCCCAGTAAATGCAGAGATTAGGAAGTTACTGGAAAGAAGTCATGGAAAGTTTGGAGACTGACTTCCAACAGGATTTGGAAATGGAAGTTCTTAATAGATCACTTTGTATTTAAATGCAAACACTTTTGCATGCATTTTTGTGTAGCCACATATGTATCTGCTTAAGGACATGCTCTGGCTTGTCTGAGAAAAGGAATTCTGTTTGCTCTGGATTACCTGTTTAGGTAACAAAGGTATTTCAAGAGTGCTTGGAATTCTAAGATTCAAGAAATATTTTTTGCAACCACTGATACAGACAGTATAACACATAAGTAAAAGAAGCAATACTAGTTTAGATTGCTCACCAATGCTTAGTTTCCATTTCTCTGGAGGATTTTTCATGTATGTGTGTGTCTACAATTCTTGAAACTGTTGCCTAATTACAGATGGATTTAACAGAGGGAAGTTCCCTCAGTGCCCTGAGTTAATCTCAGCAGCATTAGAGCAGCTGATCAGTTAGAGAAGAGAGGCCCTGTCAGTGCCTTCCCTGGGGGAACAGCTGAATGCTGGCATCGATTCTTACCAGATATCAGAAAGGAAGAGAACGATTCTAAAAATGCCCCCACTGTAGGAGAGGCCTCAGTCAGAGCCAGCAAACAAAGTTCACCCTGGAACATAGCTCTGAAAAAAAGTACGCTGGGAAATGAAGTTGGTTAAATTTATTTTGTTCGTTGAGGTCTTTGATTTCTGCGTCTTCATGGAAATCAGTTTAGTTTTTAGGTATACAAGACAGAAGGTCAGATGTGCACTTGTTTACTGCCTCTGCAAAACTGCGTGTTTTGGATGGACATAACAATTTTTGTTTCTTTGTTTTTCCCCTGTGGCAAATGCTTATAAGGAATTGCTCAAAAAGAAAAAGAAAGTAGGTGAAATATATATTTTGTTAGAGTTTACAAGTAGAGAAGGATGTCGGTCAATTATGGATAGCTTACTATGAAGTCAGTAGAAGAGGAAAATATTCTTAGTGTTCAATTAAGTTTTAAGTTGTAGATAAATTTCTTGCAGCAGTTGATTATTTGTAGGAGTTCCTTGTTATACATCCAGTTCTGGACATCTAGTGTGGAAGATGTAAATATTCATTTGAGGATCACCCCTTCAAAGTGATTTTAGTGGACAATAGGAGCTACTTGGTAACTATTGCACCTCTGATTTGACCGGTGTGCATATAAATAGATACATCCACCAGGTAATCACTGGTTTTAGTTGAAATTCTGTGTCCTGGCAATAATGCTGAAAAAACTTTTGCATCCATCTAATTCTTGACTTATTGGGTTGCTTACACAAGGTAGAGTAGATTTGTTGGGAAAGTCAGGGCTACTTCCAAGATTTTTTCCATGCCAGGCTTCCTGTCAAGAGAGAGGGACAATGGCCTGTCTGGATGGGTGCACAGGACAGTTTCTACTGAGCTGCTTAGTAAAGTGCACGTTGAGTTGAGGTGCTCCAAAACTTATGTATGCTGAGACTTCTATACCCTACCTGCCAAATCATTATAAATATACCTTGTATTTCATGAATTTCAATAATAGGAAATGCAAAGACCTGCATTCATGGCCTCACAGACTAAGAAAAGATTGTGTTCTATGAAAGATAAGTATAAGGAATGTTTGTAGTTACTTTTGTATCTTTAAAGCCTGATTCAGCTCTGAAAATGATCTGTATTTGAAATACTGTGTTACACCAGGCCACTGACTCTTCTGCATTCCTTATCTCTCAGCTTTCAAAGCTGCTATCCCATTCCCATCTCGTCTGACGGAAATGTCATCAGCTCCATTTTTGTCTCATTTTTACCTTCTAGCAAAGGATTTGAAGTTCACACTAAGTATATTTTATATTCATAACCTTACTCAGCTTTAGGGTGTATGGCCTGTCATCACATAAAATACTTTTTATATCTTTATATCCAGTGGGGTTGCTTCATTTTATTCTCGTATTAAGAAGTTTGAACTTCATCCACGTGTGAGTTCTAGGAGTTCCTGTAGAGAGGGATGGACATTTGAGCTGTTGCTGTCCTGGATTTGCCTCAGACTCTGACCAGGATTAACTGCAGTCATAGGTGTTGACTCAAGGGCTCAAGTGGTCTTCAGGCTGACACCTCTGAATCCTTCTGACTTTAAGAACTATGTAAGATAACTCTAAAAACTCCCCAAAGGAATTAATTCTTCTTGTTATGGGATCTCACTTATATGGGAATTTTTTATATAATTGTTGAACTGAGAAAAAGGTTCAAACTCTTACCAAATACATTGCATAAAAGATTTCAAATCAAATCTAGGTATAATGAGAAGAATTTTCATCAGCTCCTGCTTTGAATAAATAATTTCACTGTGGTTTGTGATTGAATTATTTTGATAGGTTAGAAATAAACAATGACTTTGTCAATGAAGTGTCAGCAGTTGAATCTTACTCATCAAAAGCACCATCATTTTGAGAAAGCTGAAACAAAGAACTCTTAAACTTTGAATAATCCAGCATTTTATTCCTCTCATATATTCAAGCTTTACAAAAGGCTGGAGTTTTTTGGTTATGAATAATAGTGTATTCATGAAAAAGGACGGGTTTTTTGTTATTTTTTTTTTAATTGCTTTCTCTTCTTAAATTTTAAAAAGCTTTCAAATGTCATAAAATATTTAATCTTGTTTTGTATCAAATCAGCCTATATTTAACTTAATACTGTTCTGTAGCTAGAGACAATGTGATTATTTATATTTTTTCCTATCTCATCTTTTAGATGTAGATGCAATTATAAGGGACTATGCCCTATTGCTAATTCTAGATTCTGATTTCTATACTGGGAAAAAAACAACTATTGCTGTCTTTCAACATGTTTGTCAGTGGTCTTGGAATGAGCAGTGCTGTGATGTTACTTACTGTTATTAGAGATTTAAGGTAGAATGATCAAGAATAATTGCAGAAAGATTTCCTAAGACCAGTGACTGGGCGCTAAAATGGTGAAATGCAGTGTAGATAAATGTAAAGTGACACAGAGGAAGAGAACAGCTTGAGCTCCATCTATAAAATTATGATCTCTGGGATTGTTAAGTGTCAAGAGTGAGACCTTGTGACAGTTATAGATAGTGCTCGTGAAAAATACCAGCTTGGTGTTTGGTGAAAGTCCAGAAGAAATCACCTTTTAGGAATTATTATGGAAAGAATAGGAAATAAATCTTATATCTCTGTATAAATATATTATTCATCAACCCTGTGAATGCCTTGTTCTTTTCTGATGTCTCTCCCATCTCAGAAGGCTTATTTTGGAATTTAAAAACTTTAAAGAAAGGAAATAAAGATGATGAAATGACTTGTGTATATGAAATTGCTAACTGTGCTGGAACTTTTTGTTGTAAAGGAGAAAAGTTAGAGGGAGAATTTAAATATATTTGTATTTAGTGTATAAATTTTTAATCACTCTATAAATACAAATATATTTAATATGGCATTTGAAGTTCCTAATTTTCTTGTCCTTTATTGTGACTGTTTATATTTTCTTTATGGAAGCATACATTTAAGGGAAAGATATTTAACTGTGATCTAACTTGATGGCTTCACGTGGTGTAGATTCTTCTTGAGCAGAAGTCAATGTAAAATCCAATCAGATTAGAGATGGGAGTATATAAATATACTTTCATGTGATAAAAGCTCATTTAAAATATAGGATTAAATCCTGTTCATTACAGTCAGGCAAATTAGTATTTGCTTCAAGGGGGCTGCTCATTTGAATAAGAACATTATCCATAATCAGCAAGTCCTTTCAAAGCTTGGATCAATGCCAGGGTAAAAGTTCTCCATTCTTATCTCTTGGAGCCAAAGGAAGAAATGAAAAGAGAGGAAAGAATTACAATAGATGTTTTTATCCGCTGGTTTAATCAAGTAAGCACTTATCACTCCATTTCATTTGAAAAGAGAAGAAAAACCTCACTTTTTGGATCTTCTGACCTTGTAAGTTAGACAGGCTGGCCTGTTGTATGACAGGCTCAAAAGATAACCTTCTGGTTTCCTTTCCTGAGTTAAAGGACACATGTTCTGCAAAGGGAAAAGAAGAGAGAGAATCAGGGTTGTATTTTCTTCAAGAAAGAGGGCAAACTGGTGGGAAGTGCACTGACTGATGTGAGGAAGGAGGAAATCTTCTGTTACTCCATTTTGCTGGATCTCTGGTTCATGGCATTATATAGAAGGGTGTCAGTAGTACCCGTGAGAGAACACTGTGATCGTTCAAGTGACTTGGTACAAAGACCTTCTTTTTATCCAGGCAGAGCACATGCACATGGAGGGAGAAGCAGAATCTTACCAGTCTTCCTCAATCTCCTAAGAGGTTTTACCTTCTGTGTAGGGAAAATTTACACGTAATAATGCAATTAAAATTGGGTGTGTAAATTTAATATGCAGGAGAGATATACATACAGGTGTGTGTGTGTGCATGTATGTGTATGTCTATTTTTAACAGAAAATTAATGTTCCCTGCAGGCTGTGTAGAGGCACTGCTTGTGGCAGAGAAGTTGTAGCACCTTGAAGTGCATTCATATATATTCCCACACTTTGAGTTGTTAAACCTATATTGTCTGGTTATTTGGAAGAGAATACTTTATAGAGAATTGGAAGGAAAAAAATTCAAATAAATCCTTTTTCTTTGTCCTTTAAGCTGCACAGAAATATCAAACTACATTTTGACCTTATCTATCTATGTTCATTTTGTTTTACTCTTCTGTGTAATTGAGGTGATAACCTCAGCCCTAAATACCCCATGCATTTCCATCTTTTCAATTTCCTCTCCTTTTTTCCATACCTCACTTACTGAAGGGTTTTGTGGCAGAGAGTAATTTTAATTCCACTGTGCTTTGAATGACCTCAGAGCTCAAATAGCTGTGCAACTTTATAGTATTTTCCTTGCTGCAAATAAATGCTGCATGGAAGTCTCCTTGCATGATTCAACACTATAGAAATAAAAACGTTTAGATCACAAAGTGGTTTGCAAAGATTTAGTGAACTAGTTGGCAGTTTTATTCCTGTGAAGCACAAGTGAAGGGGGCAAGGAAAGAGATCTGTACCAAGTGAGAGGGTGGCAGAAGTACTGGAAAGAAAACAAGACTTTGAACCTTGCTACAGTTGATAATACAGAGAAAAAGATAATGCAATTTTTCACACTTACAGCTGATTCAAGATGAGGTAGATACATTTTTAACTATTTTGCACT
The DNA here is from genome assembly GCA_013397795.1 of Orthonyx spaldingii. NCBI lineage: Eukaryota > Metazoa > Chordata > Aves > Passeriformes > Orthonychidae > Orthonyx > Orthonyx spaldingii. The sequence continues at coordinate 1,092,480 of VZTJ01005902.1, forward strand.
TAAACTTTCCTCCCTGACCTAATCCCCAAATCATTTCTCCTAACAAATTCATCACTTTCAAGCTTCAGAGTCTGCTGTAATCATTGAGTCTGTCTTTTATTATATTACAGGTTAAATATTTCTGGTATCAGTGTTACAACTACCTAGAAACTAAGAATTAAAAATTTGAAGTTGTGGAAAGTCTATTCCTTTTGATAAAATATTCTAAAAATTTTTATCTCTTCAAGTTAAAAGGATGTAGAGTTTTCTAGATGGAGTTTCAATTTCAAGACTTTTCCTTTTGGTTCTTTTATATCTTTTCAGATCTAAATGTCTCTCTCTAAGAAATTAACCAAATTGTCATTAAAATAGATTATGATAATTGAATTTCTTTTAAGTTCCTTATGCTGTGTCACCTCCTTATTCTATTCTCCCTCCCCAGATAATCATATATTTTATGAGGTGGGTATTTAGACTTAAATTAGATGAATTTCATTAATCCCTTTTCCAAATACCTGAACAGAAAATACGGCCAAAATAGACATACAATTACATAGGAAATTTGAAAATTATCACAACAAATCAGTTTGCTGGAAAGAGACTTTACTGTGTTTACTTATATCCATTTTTAAATGGCAGCAAAAATACAGAAATCAGTTGAGTTTATTGGTTTCAGACAAAAATGATGGAGTTTATTTTCACCATGTCAAAATGGATTCATATTGCTCTGGTTTGTATTCAGAAAAATAGGACTGTGTGGCATTTGACATTGTGCTTCTTTTGTTGATTTAGAAACATTGCTGTTCATTTGAGAACACCTTGAAATGGAACTCAGCTTGCAGCTTGAACACTAAGCCTGAAGCAATTATGTTAGAATTATATTTACAGAATTAAAACAGATGAGGAGAAACAAATAATGATTATTTTATGGTCTTGACTGCCAGTTCTATGTCTTATATTGTTTTATAAATTTCTCTGGGATTCTTATCCCAGAAGGCTGTTGAACACAGGCTTTCAAAACCACTGCATACTGCTAATATTGGACTTTCCTTCAAGTTGTTTTTAGGAAACCCAGTGCTCTCCACCCACAACTTAATGGGAAAGAACAAAGCAAAGGAAGACACATATATTAATTCTGTCTCTCAGAACACATTTTAGAAGTTGACTTGTGAAAACCTGTAACCTTTTCTTTTAAATGCTATTTCTTGCAGACTAAGTTAATTTGGTTTTTTTAGCCTGAAAAGTTCTTTCCATGGCTGAACGAAAAAGCAGTTTTGGAGAAATTGGATATAAGTCATTGTTTCACAGCAGGGTAGTTCTTTCTCTTGTTTTCCCTTGCTGGTGCTGAGGTTTGGGTTCTGCTTTTTCTTTTTCTTTTCTTTACAAAATTTCTCAAGGTTTTTCAATGACTTTGAGGTCGAAAATTTGGTAAATACTGGGAAAAGCATGGAAATGTGTTGCTGCAAATGTTATTGAGTAAACATGTTACTATTGAGTAAACTCTGTTACTATTTATTGACAGTGGTGTGGCAGTGTTTTTCAGTCATATTTCCTAGAAAATTTCCTACTCAAAATATTTTTCCATTGTTTGAAAATGTTTCAAGCTTATTACTTGGATATTTTCTGACCTCTGTCCTTGGAGCAATTCCATTTTGAGCATCTCCTACATCTCACACAGTTTAGAAGCCAGCTGATGAAATTTTCTGGAATTTTTTCAGTTCAACTGCTTCAGCTCATAGTGTTCAAAGGCATGGGCTTTAATTTTGTTTTTGGATTCATAGCAAATTGACTTGGATTTTTGTGAATCAATCCATTACCCATGACTGCTTTGGGGATATCAGTCCTTGCTGTATGAAATTTCATAGAGCTATAGCTTGCTATTTTAAGTTCAGTTTATACAGATTATTTTATTTAATACTCTTCTCTTCTTATTTCATGGCCAACACTTTAAGAGCTGAAGTCATCCCTGTCTAGGTTGTTTTGCATCCTACTGAGAAAAAGGGGCATTTTAGAAAGAAAGCCATTACAATTGAGCAGCCTGTAGAAAATCTGTGCCCTAAACTTTGCTGAAAGTGGGGTGGAGATAACAATTCCCTGAATTGTTAATGCCATTAACTCTCGTTTCATCTTCAACAAGAAGTTGAGATAAGCAGGTATATCTTTGTAGGGACAAAACCACCTCATGCATTACTGCTTCTTTAACAGATTCAGAAACAAAACCAAGACATAATGGGAGAAGCAGAGGCAGAGGAGGATGGCAGAATACTTGCTCAGTTTTATTTAGTCCAAAAATGGAAGAGCCTCATAGAATTGATGAAGCAACTCTACAGACCAAGAAAAGTTTTGTCCCTTCTTATAGAGAAAAACTGATAACTGACACATCCTAACGACAGACTGATCGGCCAGATCAGATTCATTGTCAGTCAAATCATCTTATCACATTTATTTAAAAATTCCTTTTTTGCTTGTCTGAAATCTTAGGGGCAAGAGCACCTTTCCTGGAATCTTCCGTTTTCTTCCTCAAGTTATGTACACTTCCAAAGGCTTTTGAGCTCCTAATTGTTTTCTCTTTGTTGGTACAGTGTTGAATTGAGAAGTTTCCCTTATTCCACATAAAATTGTTGTTTTCAATTACTTATTTAAAACACTTTCAGGATCATTTTATGAAATCACCAAATGTCTGGACTCCAGAAGGTTCATAAATCTCTGTGAGGCTCAGTCTTTTCAGAGGTATAATTGCAGATGAAAAGCCAACCTCCCGTTTCATTTTCATCTTCCATGTTTATGTACCTCTTTTATATTTAGCAGTATATGGATGGCAGAGGGGTTCAGCAACTGGTGAAAAGGTGGTAGTACTTGTTATTGTCAAGTGTGAAGAAAATACACCAACTTTTGAAACTTGAAAAATATGTTGTAGTAAATAAGTGAATAACTTCAGATTCAGAGTTTGTGGACAAAAATGATGAAAACATACAAACCCAAAAGAAGTCACAAAGATAAATTAATATATAATTCATTTAAAGGATAATATGTGTTTTTTTACAAAGGAGGTAAATGTTATTGATCACTGCTGGACCTAAATAGCAGCATGATTATGCAATTGTAAACTAATAGGGAACAAGAGGATTCTCAAGAGAATTCTTGGAAAATTTCAAAAGCCTGGAAAACATTTTCCTAGCATCTTAGATAGGGCATTAACACAATGTTTGTGCAAGTAACACACTTGTAGGTCCCCTATATGCATATCAGTATAAAACGTTCTCAAATTGGCTCCTACATTTTAAGCTCTGAGGGGTGGTTTGGTTGGGTTTTTTGTAAAGATCTTCAACTAAATCCCCACTTGATAACGAAAAAAAAAACCACTTGAGAGAAAAGGCAAAGTAGTTGCTGAGAAACCTCTCAAATTCACCTGCCTTTCATGACTGCCATGGATTTGAATGTTCTTTGGTGTGTTTTGCTCACTAATTAGCAGTGACAGGGCCTCACTGGTCGTGCCAAGGCTCTGAGTGCCACCATTTTCTTGGTGAGGGCACCCCCAGGGCCAGGATGATCCCCTCCTGTGCCCATTGCAAGAGCTGCTGGGTGGAATGGAGCCAGAGGGCAACAATACCTGGTGTGCATGGGAGAAAGAGGGGTAGAAGCTACCAAGTGTGGAATAGGAAAGAATCTCTCAGCTGACAGAACACCTGGGAACCACCAGGTATGGCTGACTGGTTTAGCAACCCAGGAAATTTCCAGCATCTTGCCTTAAGTGTCCAGCACACAATCAGGGGAGCCAAAGAATTTAGACAAATGTAGTTTTCTTTATTCCAGCCTAGAATCCCATTCACATCACTCAAATAAGCTCTATCAGAAAGTTTTATTCAGACTACCCTGAAAAAGCAGGCTTGTCATACAGGACATAGCCCATAAATTTCCTCACTTTGTACATACATCTACATTTATATCTAGTTGGCACAAGTTATATGTGAAACCAGTAAATATCTTGTGACCTTTCAGTTTTGATAACCAAATTACTCATGAATGACAGAACCTTTAGCACATTATTAGCCATCCAATAAAATGTGTCTTCCTCATGTGACACATAATATATTTTTGGGGGGTGGGACACCTTTCTATATTGCCATAAAATGTAAAATAGCTGTTCTTGGGACACAGGCACATTGGCAGGGAAATTCTAAACAAGGAGTCCAAAGTAGAAAATCCTCTTTCAGTTGATGACAGCTGGGGGGTGAGGTTAGTTTGTTTCCCCTTTTGAGGTATTCTGACATGACCTGTTCCAAGCTGCAAAGGGAGGCAGATCAGCAGATGGAATGTAGGTGAAGCAGGTCCATGACATGATTCATCACTTGAACATTATAACCTTCTTAAAGGATTATTTACGTTTTCTATACTGCCAAAAAAATAGAAATACATTTTTCCTCATTCCTTTGTAATTTCTGACATTGAGGCACCTCGTATCAGTTGGGTACAGTATTAGTATTGTCCCTATTTTACAAGCTAGGATGTGATACATGGAGATTATTGCCATGTCCAGTTACATTAGAGCTGAGTTACTTCTGTGAGACCTTAGTGCTGTTATGATGAACTTCCCAGGTATTGGGGCAACATCCTGAGCTGAGGTTAGGCCCATTTTAGGTTCATCTTGGGCTAATAGCCCTGCACTCTTTTTTTAGCAAGGAACAATGACAGCAGCCTGCCTCAGGCAGAGATTTGTTAGGTCTGAAACAGATGTGATTTGGTCATCATTCAGATTCATCATTCAGTTTAGGAAACTTCAGTTCGCATTATGTGAAAAATTTGTTTCACAAATATCCAGTCCGGTCAACATGTGGACCAAAGTGCTGGACTGCAGCTACCTTTATCAGACCCATAAGGAGTGTTCTGGTGTCCCTATGCAGTGACTGACTAAACTGTGCCAGTCAGCCTGCTCTGCACTGCAGTGCCCTGGCAGACAGGCTGCAGGACATCACTGCATTAGTCTGCTGAGCCCTGCAGCTCTCCCCGGTCTCAAGGGCTACAGTTCTCACACCACACAGCTCTCCTGACCAGAATGAACAATCCTCTGAAGTACATTTACAGGCGTCTTCTGCCTGCAATATCTATTTAGGTATGTGCACAGTCCTCAGCATCTTATAGTATTTTTTTTTTCAGATTATTTTACTACCTACCCTTCTTTATAGGTACAGAATTGAAATAAAAGACATCTGCTTGAGGGCAATAAAAGATATCTTCTTGAAGACTGTCACAAGTCAGATCCCAATTCAGTATTTCAGAGTCTTACTCTGGTCACCCATCCACTTGTCTCACAATGAATTGCTCTTTCTTCTCTCTCCTAGATCACTGGAGAGCCTCATTCTCGGCAAGTCTGCTTCCACTCTATTCTGCAAGTTTGAACATACAAAATATAAAATTAGATTGGTAAAAAAGAAATAAAATCACCAAATATATACCTCTTCTTTTCAAGGAGTCTTTTCAAGGACCTCTTCTTTTCAAGGAGTGACTGGTTATTCTGAAATGCTAACCTAATTTCATAAGAATTTTCTTTCTCATGAGTGGTTTCCAATTAATGCACAATATCACTGTATAATACAGCATTTAACCTCTCTCTAATTGCCACTAATGACACATAACTGCATCAATAGTTTTTGTAATAGATTGAGGGATGGTTTTAACTCAATTCCTGAAGAAGTTCTCTCTCACTTCTTTATCACAGAAAGATGATAAAATATATGCAATGTTTCTAACTGATGACCTTTTCATTTTTGGAGTTGGCTGATTACTTGAAGACAGTGTTCTTGATCTTAACATATTAGAGTGCTTTGTGCTCTACACAGACATTTGACATCCTTTATAGAGCACCTGTCTCACAATCTCCTTTTCTTCCCTGTAACAATGGCTTTGTGACTTCTATGTTTGTTAGAAGCCAGACCGAGGCCCTTACATGCATAGGTAATTTGTTGGAATTCAAGATAAGAAATATTAATTAATTTGGCAAAGACTCCTGTTTTTCTGTCATGTGCTAGAGTAAAAATTAAATAATAAACAGCTTCTTTCTAATGGGATGAGATTATTGGAAATTATTATCCATGTGCAAAAAGGATGTCTAAATTGAAAGAGTAGGTGTCAGGTACTTCTGTAAGGCAACAACAATTACAGTGTTAAAATCTCCATGATTGTTTCTGAGAAGGTTAAATGGACTGAGAAGGTGCTTGGACTTAGCCTGAAAGGTAGTATAGATTTATTTTTTTTACAGTCAACAGAAGAAAACTTAAACATATACTTTTAAAGATGTATATGTTTTTTCATTAAATTTATTCATTCTACATTAACGGGTAATAGAGATGCCAATTCATTGACATCTTCCATGTTTCTGTGTAATGAAAATCAAGCCGTGAAGTTTCAGGCTCCTGAAACCTGCCCTAATGGGCACCATTTAATTAAATGGTCCCTGCAACTCTGTCAGTGATCCATCTGCTGCAGGTCCTTTCAATTTGGCAGTCTGCAGAGGAATAGAATGAGATACAGAATAAAATGCACAATTTTCTGCTGTGAAAGCTTGGGGTTTGTACTTTAGTCAGAAAAGTTTTACCGTGCAGAATGCAGGGCTGTCAGTTCGGGTCCTCTCCACTGGAGGACAGTCTGCTGTCACATCCTGCTCCCTGCTCTGGCAGCAGTGCTGGCTTGGAAGGACTCTGCCTCAAGTTCCTTCAAGGGAGGGAAAAACATTACCAGTCCTACAACAGAGTTCTGAAGTTCAAGCCAGAGGCATTATAGGCATATTTAAAGGTTTTCCACAAAGGCAAAGTGAGTGCCTTCTCCAGCCTTACATCTTTTCCATGATACCTGGTGATGGAAACTATCAGTAAAAGTAAGAATATGACCACAAAGTCCAGGAAAGCAAAACATTACTGTAGAATTTGGGCACATTTATAGAGAAACTATCCAGGGGTTGGCTGGCCAGTAAAGTACTGAGAAGGGAAAATTATCCTTTTTGCTAAAACTGCAAGGAAAACTGAGGGAACCAAGAGAGAATTGAAAACAGAGACGTAGCTAAATACACTGTAAAATCCCCTCTATGTTTTCCTCAAGGTCCTGATTCATCTCAAACTAATAAGAGAGAAATTCACTGGCTTGATAAAATTGGATAGATGAGAAGGAGATTGCAATTTATTGCCTGGTGGTGTTTGCTTTAATTGTCAGCTGAGTTGTAATTCTCCTTAGAGAATTCAGTCAGTCCCTGTCCCAAATCTGAAGAACTGAATGGAGTCTTGTACCCAAGAGTCTGTTGAGTATGCAGAGGCTACTTTTATTTTTTTGTTTTGTTTGAGGGGTTTTGACTTGTTATGTAAATAATAACATTTGGTATGCCTGAGTTCACATTTAAATATTTCATTCTCATCAAACAACTTTCCTTACAGTTATTTATTTTCCTGTAGCATATGTGCACGCAAGAGATTGAGGCTTCTCACTGTGATTCAGAAAGCGCCATGAGGATGTGCTCAACTTTATAGCCTGCACAGATAAAGGATAGTATAATGATTGAATTAGCTGGATTTTAGGGATCAAAACACTTGAGTTCAAACATTAATGCAGATTTCCTCTCTGACCTTGAGTAAATCAAAAGTAATCTCAGGCTCCATTTCCTTGCCTGCAAGCTGAGGGTGCTGTTCTGCTTGATAGGCAAGAACTGTAACAACTGTGAGGTTTTCTGATAATGGAAACGATGAGTATCCACATACTCACACCTAGTCACAGCCAACAAACAGGGGATGCTAACAGACTCTGTTTGCCCTCTGCATGAGGCAAACATGGATTTAGAAGTTACAGTGCAGATTTGTCTTTGTAAATACCCACCTAAGTATCTCTGAAACATATTCATTCTTTTTAACACTATATCAGATAAAGGGAAAAAAAAAAAAGCTGTTAGTGCTCCTTGTACAATCTAGACAAGGTTTTTAATATCTTTCATGTAGGAAGCATTTTTTTTAATTAGCCTAAAAATTAGTTTTAGATGAATGCATGTTAAGTAAGGGGGAGAGGTCCTGCAAATGGGTCCTAAGGAACTGAAGTTCCTCTTTGGCAGTGTAAGGTAAATGCTAAAGTAGTTTCATTTTATCCTACATCTACAAAGAGGGATTTATTGTTCTGTCCTTGCTTCTCCTTGTCAGTGACAAATAAAGAGTTCAGAGATTAAAGTTTATCTTAAGAACCTCAATTCAGTAGAAAATTGCACCTCAAGGTAAAGGTAGACCATTTAATTCTTTTCAGACACAATTTTTTATTCTAGCATAATTCCATATTGCATACTCAGAAACTGTACAGAAAAAAAAAAAAAAAGCCAACCTAAATTGAAAATTGATTCATCTTCTAAAGGAGAAAAGGGTTTCCAGTAGTTGAAAGGATGTCATTTTCTGCTTTGGATCTTTCATAATCATGGTCATATTTCTTAATACATACTGTCTTGACAGTGTGTTCTTGAGGTCCTCAGAAATTGCTGTAGTTTACAAACACCTTTTTTTATTAGCACATTCCAGTTTCACAAAATACACTTGGCTGAGTATGTGATAGCATGGGCAGTAGCTGTAAAATACCAATTTTTCCTGTCATCTCAGAGCAGTTTCACTCTATCAGCTGGCATGTCAGATGTTCCTTTGCCATGTGTTTGGCTGAGGAAAGAATTTTGGGACTGCCACAAAACTTTATTTACTGGACTGAGAGGTTCTTGAGATACCAGGTCCTTCCTTTACTCTTGCTATAGAAATTTGTGATGTTTGATACATGAGAGGCCTCTATGGTCCCTCTTGTCTCATAGATTCATCAGCATTAGTCCACCCCAAGACATTCAACTAAAATATCAGATGCTTCTCAGAAGGCATTACGGTATTTTGTTCCAGCATTTTCATGTGTTCCTAAGTATGTGGAAGAAGGAATTCTTTTTGAACTACTACTGAGTAACAAATTTTTTCACTGCTCCTGTCAAAGAATGGTTGAAATTCCAACATGGAATTTCTTTTCCAGATCCCTTTGATTCTGCTGCTCAACTGTGATAATTTTTGATTGGCTTGGGTTTGGGCTGCTTTGTAATGTACAGAGGAGTTTTTTTATGTGGCAGTATAAGGACAAGTATTTACATTTTTGACAGGCAACAGGGCTGAAAGTCTGTGTTAATCATAAGAGCATTTGACATCAAAAACCAAAACCCTTTTCCTTTATTTACATGAGCAGTCAGTTTTGAAGCTGTCAGATGATGAACATTAGTGTAAAAAGGCAAGCTCATAGCATGAAACTAGCAAGCAAAGAAATATGTAATATAAACATAAAAATTGTACACCTTTAGAAAACCTTGCTGTATATAAATGATAAGCTTCCATACCACTACTGTAGCAATTGTTATGCAGCATGACCAGTGGGAAGAGGACACAGTGGAGGTCACAGCTTTTGAGTCAGAAATAATCAGTGTCAGTAACTCTGCCAAAAACAACCCAGAACAGAATCAGTTTCAAGACCCAGTATACCCTAATTGGTTTCTTTTGTTTCTGTCCATTCAAATATTTATCTTCATATTATCATGTAAATTAATATTATCCATATATTCATTACATAAACACACACATGTATTAGATATACATACGTGTTTCATAATGAAGCATCTTGAATTAATGAATGAAAGTTAATAGTATCTTCCAAATAGTTTTTCTTTCTCTATAATTCATAGGAATCTCACAATGTTACTCCCAAATAAGCGGTAGAATCCTATTGTCAGTGCATACAATGGCATATACATATTTCAGCAGGAGAAGAATTGGTTTGCAAACCAAACTGTTTCCTAGTTTTCAAACTGCTACCTTTCTTTTTCCAGTTTTAAGCTTCATTTATTATTGTCTTACTATTTTAATAAAAATCCATTTTATCAACATGGACAAAATTATAGATCAATTTGATCTCTTTAAAAATAATTTTCACAAGTATTAACTTAATCTTTGGAAAACATGAGTTCCTCTACTGCATTCTAAAATCTGAGTTAGTTTTATGCAAAGACAGGCAGGTTTTATGTGTCAATCTTACACCTGGAAAAAAACCTCTGTGTACTTTAGAGCTGCTTATGAAGAAAGTAAATATCAATGAATTGCCTCCTATGTAGCACAATTTAAGCAATCTTATGGCTACCTACCTTATTAGTTTTGCCTTTATTCAAAATATATATTTCTTCTTTTTTCTACCAAAATGAAAATGTTGAGAAATTTATGTATTTGTTCCTATAAGCAGTCTGTAATTTCATAGTTTTTATTTCATTGTTGGTGCAGTGAGGTGGCTGAGTACAGTGAATGTTCAGAATAGGTCAGGGCTCAAAAAAAAAAAAGTTAAATACTAAATCTCTATTCCAGTTAGCTGTGCAGACCAAGGTTTTCTGAACGTCTTTCATTGTCACCCATATATATTTGCATAACTCTTCTCAAGAAAACTTGGCAGAAATGTTATGAATGTTATGTCTGCTTCCAATTCTTTTCATTCCTGGCACAAGCATGGAGAACGTATTTCCAGATGTACAGTTCATGGAGAATGGTTACTGATGGTAATTTCCAACCTGTGGCAAAACATTTACTTGGATCACCATAGAAGAATGCAACTGGTGTTGCATAAGGGGAATTTAAAAAAAAAAAACCAAACCAAAAAAAACCAACCAACAGGATTATAATCTTATAATGTGGAGGTTGGAAAGCTAATACTGAACAAATTAGGCACTAATTAGACTAATTGTGTGCTGCTCATTGCTGTTCTGCAATGATGTTACTCGTTGTTTGTCATATTGATACCATATCTACCAATCTGTGTGAGACAGGAAATGTTTTGTCTTTTGTAGCTTGATTACTGGAAGCTGTAACTGTTGTCACCTCATAGCAGAGAAAAAACCACATTACAGTACTTTGTTTTACCTGATTGTTCCTGGTAACCAATTGTGTTTGAATTCTTCCAGTTACTTCCCCAGTACAGGAAATGTCATGATAAAGATCTCGGCTTATTAAGGAGAATGTTTTGTTTCATTTGCAATACATTTGTTATGACCTATACAAATACCTAAGTGTGTGATTCTAATGTAATACACTCACAGAAATAATTAAAAAGTAAAAGAAAGGTAAAACCCCACGAGTTTCTATGCTAGTTTACATGGTAACAATTTTACAGTTCTCTCAAGGGGCATCTTTCTGACTTCTCATCTGATTGGTCACTCTAATGTTTTGTACTGTTACCCTCTTACTTCTTTCACCTTGTCAAAAAGCCCTGTGTTCTGCGAATAACAAACATCATGTATTTTAATTACTTAATGATACCTCTTCCAACCCTAATTGTTTTAATTACCGCAATCATGGCACTGTAACACCTGCAATTCAGAGTTCATATGAAATATTAAATAATGTGAACCTGTGTAGAGGGATGTAAATAGGTCACCTGTAAGGTGTCCTGCTCTGTTCCAGCCCTTTCTACAGTTCTGGTGAGAAAGAAATGGTTCCTAAAGAATTCCCCCTGAATGGGCTGTGTGATGTCAGGTAAAGAATCTGATCGTGTTCATGTGTGTTCTAACAGAATGTGCTCTCTGCAGCTCCAGCTTTGCCAAATAAAATGAGTGGAAGGAATTAATTTGTAAGTTGAGTGGCATAGGATACAGTTTCCCAGAGGAATTGAGATTAATACGGATTAGAATTTTTACCTCGATAAAATTTGACAGAGAAGCCTATTAGGAAATCAGAATCCTGATTTCAGGCAAACTGAACCCCAGAGTTTGTAATGGTTAAGTACTAAAGGCAAGTGTCCAAACACATTACTGAAGAATTTCTTTGCTTAAATGGTAGCTATCTTCCTTCATGACAGAGAACTGGAAGAGCAGAGCAGCTGTCAGTCTGAGATGCAATCAGTCTCCTACAACATATGCTTCATGACATGCAGAGAGTGGGACAGAAAATAAACATCATGGAGATTTTCCTGGCTGAGAGAACATGCAATACAGAAAAACAGACTGGCTAAGTAGATTTATTTAAGCAGTTAGTGAAGCTAAAGTTTTTCACAAAACTCCATGTCAGGCTCCATACTCAAAATAATTGCAATGCCTTTTGAGGCTGATACTAACCAAAGTAAGACTAATGTTCAGTAACAGAAAATAAAATAGATTTTGTTTTGACAACAGAAAACAAAATAGATTTTGTTTTGACATTCTTAAACCATATGTTTCAAGTTTTCATTTTGCTGTGACATTTAAAAATAATATTTAACTGAATTCAGTGTCTAAGGAGTCAGAATTTGGAAAAAATATTTTGACAGAACAAGACATTTTGTCAACTTTCAGTGTAGTTTTTTTTCACTAATACATTGGGGTAGGACACAAAAGGAGCAGTTTTGTTCAGGTATAATCCAAGCAGGTTGTTTTCTCTGAGTGCGTTCCTCTCCACACCACATCAAGTAAGAAACGCTCATTTTACAAATGCTTGTAGTGGGCACTACTCAGTGCTACACAGAATTGCCAGACCTTAGCCTAAAATTTCTTATTGTTTTCATTGATACCAGCCCCTAATTACAAAGTGAGTTTTTATAAATTTAATAAGTAAACTTAGAGTAAAATTTCTTTACTATAAAAGGGTTAATTTTTGTTTCAGTGCAGTCATAGTAACAATCTCAGATTTGTTGCTGCTGCCAATTGAGTGTTATGAAACTGTGAAAGTATACAGTCAGGAAATTTATATTTCTGTTAAAAGTCTGGAAGTTTTAAGCTGTCTGTCATAATATTGACTTTTTTCTAATATTATCCACTTTAGTAGAGATTAAAATAATGTGGATCAATATCTTTTATGATATTTATGTCTTGCACATTGCCAAAATATATCATAAGCATTGGAGAATAATATGGCAGAGTAATTGATTTCCTTGTCTATTAAGTTTGCAGACCAAAGACTCACATGGTACAAGCATCCTTCCTTACAGAACTATAGTGACTTCCGTATTTGTAGTCCAGCAACCAAACTTTGCTTACAGAAACTGCCTTTAATATTTTTTGAAGGTAAAATGCATTTTCTTAGGCCTCTAGTGGGTTTCAAAGGAACCACTCCTACCTAAACTCTTTATGAAACTCTTGTCTAGAAACTTGATTAAACCCAACCCCAAATCTAGTAATCTAAATAATATTAGCACCAATGGAAGATCAGTGCATCAATTTAATTTTGAAGTAGGATGGCAGCTGGTAGCTGAATTCTGCATTGAAGAAAGGGGAAGATATTTCAGCTTCTGAATGCATTATTCAGTATGCAGATGAATGACATTCAGTTCTTCCCTCTTCTCATAAGTATTATGTGTGATTTCAGAGTGCATAAATACGGTAATACATAGGTAAAGTACTGCAGTACACTGCATTTTCTGAAATGTGTGCTGCTAGCAAAATGATCCAAACAGCTCTTCAGCAGTGAGTGTTGCCTTGGCTGTGGCACATGTTAGCAGAGAAGCCAGAAAATGATGTGCTTTTCACTATATAGCAAGACTGTGCTCTTACAGAAGTCTGCAGTCTGTCTCTAGTCAATTCCACTCTCCCTCAAACACAGAACTTTGAATAGTTAAACAAAACTCTTTAAAAAAATGTTTGGACTTGTGATTGTTATATATGTTATGCAATTAATTAGCTATTCCAGGAACTGTATTTTGGTCATGATATTGTAAAAGCAGGCAAGAGAGGCAATAAATTTAAACATTATCAGAATTTCATAAATTGACAGACTATCTGTATTTTTTAGCTTAGAGTTAAAGAAACCTGTATAAACTGTTTCTTTTAAATCAAAAAAATGTACAGAACTTCACACAACAGGACTCAAGCTGGTTTAAGTGCCTGAATAGTCTATCCAACAACATCCATTAACATTTATAGTTTTGAAGACTGGACCTGTTGAACAATTTCCTTGTGTGCCAGTATCCCACAGTTAGATGTGCATAAAGCTTCACAGAAGTGATTTCTTCCTTGGTTTGTACTTAGGCATTTTCCCAGCTCTGAATTTTGGAGAGTTGTGTTCTTAGCAAGATAGGATGCAACACACTATGTGGTGTGTTGTTATCATGTGCAGTGTACGTTCCATGGCTTTTTGGTTTCCTAGGCTGTCTTGCTAATTTTCAGTACATTGGATTTGGTCTTTGACAGGCTTTTTTAAAAGATACATTTAAAAGAAAGTTTCTAGTTGTTAATGGTTTTTCTCTTTCTTTCAGTCAGATTGCATCTGATTGCTTTCCAGTGTTCCTGAAAAAACCTGATAGCACAGGCTCAGAAGGCTGAGGTCAACTGTTGGTAGCCAGGAGACAGGTAAGAGTTTCTCCTTTCATTTACCACATAATGAAAAAAACCCTTAGGTTTTCTACATCCTCTTTCCAGCTTTAAAATAAGAAAAGTTAAGTTTATGCATTGAAAAATGCACAAAATTAATAGATATATAGAATAGTTTGGATTGGAATGGACCTTAAAGATCATCTTGTTCCAATTCCCCTGCCATGGGAGGGGACACCTTCCACTACACCGGGTTGCTCAGACCCTTCAACCTCACCTTGGACATTTTCAGGGATGGCTTCTCTGGGCAACCTCTGTCAGGGCCTCACCGCTCTCACAATGAATAATTTCTTCCTACTATCTAATCTAAACCTACCCACCTTCAGCTTAAAGCCATTACCCCTTGTTCTGTCACTGCATGTCCTTGCAGAAAGTCCCTCTACAGCTTTTTTGTCCCCTTTAGGTGCTGGAAGGTGCTGTAGGGTCTCCCCAGAGCCTTCTCTTCTCCATGCTGAATAACCCAACCCTCTCCCTTCCCTCCAGCATATTGATCACACCACACATCTTGGTGTTGTCATCAAATTTGCTGAGGTGCACTCAATCCCACTGACAATGGCACTGACAATTTTTTTAAATAGTGCTGGTCCCAGTACTGACTCCTGAAAATACTATGATTTAAGTATCTTGTTTTGAATACTGAGGTTCTGTTGGATCCAGCATGAGTTGCTTTGTCTGTACAGAAAAAAAGGATGCTACTAAAACACCATAAAATGGTGACAAAGGACTAAAATTTTACAGAATTGCAATGATAATGGTTATCTAAGAAAAACCCTGAAAGTGCCAGCAACATAGAAAATAAAATTCCAACATTAATTAATAAATGCAGCATTAGTAGATACAGTTTCTGTGTATCTCCAACTCACTCATTTTCAAATTATAGATTGTTTATTTAGCGTACTTCATTGCCAGTAAAACCTTTCCTTTAAATACAAGTTTATACGGCAAATTATCCAACTGTGAAATTGGAAGCTCAACTGTTTCAGCCCATCCCAATTTTTTTAAAATGTTTCCCCACAGTAATAAGCACTTGTCTTTATAGTGCCTACAACTGAAAAGGATTATCTAGTCAGAATAGATCAGTATATAATAAATGTGCTTCATTTCTTCCACAGTCCTTAAAGCTGACAACCAAAATGAATGTTTGTCTCAGCATTGGCACCACTGGTACTTTTGTAGAGACTATTTCATGGTCCACTGGACCCTAAAGGACATTGTTTTTAAAGGCATATTATCAAAAGGGATGAAGCATGCCATCAGAGTGCATATCAGTATGTATTGAACTTAAGGGCAATAGTATTGCTTAGTTGATATTGTAAGGCTCTCTAGTCAAAATGTATTAAAACTAATCTTTATACTTCTTACCTTTTATAATTATTTTTTGTCTAACCAGTAAATACAGGTCATGCAAGGCACTTGTACATCTTCAGTAACTTTGAAAGGACAGAACAGGGCTGTATATTGAAGTTTTTATCCTTTCTGTGTGTATATAGAGAACCTACTACCACAACTGCTGTTGTGTTAATAGGCTACAGTGCCACATTACTTAGCTGTGAAAGCAGCACAGCTCTGAATCCCATTTTGCTGATTTATGTGGGAAAAAAACAACCTACATTTCTTTAAAATATGCAGATTCACTGTTAGGGATATTTCCATGAAGTACTCAGCTTTCTTGGAAACAGCTATTGAGCTGCACAATGCAAATTTCTGAACCTCAAAGCTAGGGGATTCATCACAATATTCATTGGTCACCTCACAGCTATGATAAGATTGTGTGGGCAGAGCCTAATTTGATCCAGATTGCAGCAGTGCTCATTGGGTTAGATGCTGCATGGTCCTGACAGCTTAACTGTCAGATAAATTGCTGCAGTTATAGCATATGAGCAAGCCCATAAGCTGATCGTATTAATGTTACGAAAATATGACACCAAAAACTAATAATGATCTTTGAGGCATCTGGACAGAAGCAAAATCTAATCTTGTCTAAAAGATCTCCATTAGCAGTAATCATCCTGTAATATGATCAACATATTCTTGTCAAAGCAGATAGTACTGTGCAGCATTAGTAAAACTGATTAAACATGGCATGCTGTTCTAAAATAAACCTTCAACTCTGGGAATCTGAGCCTGCTGATTACACTGGATTTGTTGGTTAAAACATGTCCAAGCCATTTTCAAAATAGCTTCTTCTCGTGATTTGTTCTTAGTAAGGGAGGAATACACAGCAGTAGAAAAGGAATCAAAATCAGAGATTAGGTCCTCTAGAATTTGAACTGCTTGGGGAAGGGGAAAAAACCCAAAACATCTGAGAAGAGTTGAGTCCCTAGTACAATAATCATTTCTTTCTCCCAGCTAAATGCATGTTTATAAATTCTTTGCTCGTAATACCTTGTGATACAATTGCATAATCAACCAGAGTCCCTTCAAGGATGCACATTCTCCTATTTTAAGATTAAACACATCAAGAGCACATCAGGCTGTCTACTTCTTTTTTAAAAAGAGGTTTTACACTTTGGTCTAAACCTTTGAAAGTTTTTTGATGATTTGGTGGAAGTTTATGCTGTGGAACATTTGGTCCATGATGCTCTGATATTCTTTGCAACCACAAAGTTAACGAATTTAAAAGTGAGGATAAGCCTGGACATCAAGCACCATGCATTTTTTGCTCAATTGTTCCTATGGTCCAGGAGAGTCCTATGAATGACGATCTAGAGCAATGCAAAATAGACAAAGAGCTGTAATTTAGAAAGCAGGAGAATGTGAACTTTGGTAGTTGGTGGCGTTTTTCAGTTTGGGTTTGGTTTTTTGTTTTGGGGTTTTTTTTAATATATGTGTATTTAAAAAAAAAAATATTTAACTAATTCTTCTATAAAATCTCTCAAGTACAGCAGAATCCAGCTGCTCTCTCATGAGTGTACATTCAAATGCAGAACACACAGACGCTAATTTAAATTATAATTGGAAAAATATTTCCCCAGCTGTGAACTGGTTTCCTTTTTGGGGTTGTAAAAGGATCCAGACAGATCTGAGGAGCTTTAGTCTGCAGCATCTCAGTTCCTTAAGGCTGAGAGTGTTTTTGACAGGCTGTAATTACAGCCTGTAGGTGTTTACTTTGGCTGGAAAATTACTGAGCACCTTTAACAGCTGGCAGAAGCAGTTTCTCTAGAGAAGGAATATGAGCTACAAAAGGTGCAGCAGATGAGGATGGTGGTTTCTGTTTTCTTGCATAGAGGAGATGAGTTGTGGCTGCTTGGGGACTCTACAAATAATGATGAGGTGAAACAGGGGAGGAAGGCAAGGCATGATGTGAAAGACAGAGGTTTGTTTTCTTGGAAAATGAGGAGTTGCAACCTCTTGGGCTGCATTTCAGAGATGGAGCCGGATGGACCCATCAGTGCTTCAGTAGCTGGATGAGGGAGAATGCTGTCCCCTGCATGACAAAGGGGTCGAGTTAGTGCAGAACTTTGTTGTCTCAGAAGAGTGTGAAGTGCTGTGAAGTACTATGAAAGAATGATTTGATTTGCAGGCTTGAAGTAGGTTGCAAAAGTCTGAAGACAAGATGGAAACAGCAAGATGTCCCTGCTTCTGCATAACACAAATTAATTAAGACCAATTTAGTGGTAGTTTTATTTGAGAACTTGACAGTAATTGCAGTGGTAAGACTAAGGTGAGAGCAAAGCAGTGAACTCAGTCACAAAAGATTTGAGAAAGTTAAAAATTGCAGTCTTGAATAAAATACCCACATATTAATGAAGAGTCTGGTTCCAAAATACAAGTGAGATAATTTGGTTATTTTCTGTGACGTAAAGACAAAGGCAGCAACCATCAGACAGAAAAATAAGATGTCTTCAGCATGCCTTTTGTATTTTCTTTCTCTCAGCCATTTTGAACTGAACATCAAACTTCTTTTTTTGTTCCCCTGATCAAAAGAACAGTTGTTGCATTGAGATAAAGTATTTCCCGGTATTTATCCTTGTAAAGTGAAATACAGGGCTAAGTGTTGTAAAGTCTCAGAAAATTAAGTTTAGTTTCTCCTGGCATGACCTTGTCTAACAGGATGGGCATCTGTATCATGATGTTATACTGTCCTCATGAGAGAGATGCCTCGTTTTTACAGCAGGAGAGCTACTTCCAAGGTGAAAGATGTTCAATGCTGAATCATAAATTTAACAAGCCTACTCTGTCATAAGAAACAAATTCAATTTTACAGTAAAAATTGTACACTGAGTATCTGTGCTTCGAAAATGAAGATGGGCTGGTGATAAATGAGATCAGGGCAGTAGATGTCAGACCCTCTAAATTATATGGACTAGACTGCAGATGGTACCAGACACACACCATGAAGTGAAAGGAAATGAGAGTGTGCTCACTTTTATTAATATTTGTGTGCTAAGTATCTTTTAATTTGTGTGTGTGACACAGATGAAAAAAGCTTCCCTTTTCCCCCTGTAGTGCCTGACCCTGGCTCACAGGATGTGCAGGGTTTGCTGACCAATGCCACAAAGTCCACCTGGCACATTTCTGCTGCTTTGCAAGAAGGAGGAAGGCAGCTGCTGCTCAGACACCCGTGGGTCAGTCTGCCTCCCATGCTGACCAACCTACAGACAAGCCCTTGCTCAGGCTGTGCCAAGAACCAGTTTTAACCTTCCAGTACAATGACTTTTTTAACATTTTTCCCTGATGGTTTAGTCCTTAAAAGCTAAGCTCCTAAGGTACATCATTTAAACATGATTTCAAACTAGAAATAATGTTTCAGTAATATCTTATTAGAACTAATAACTCACTCTATAATGAAATTTTAACTCTACCAACAGTCAAACTGAATTAATACAAAGGAGTATAGATACTCAAGCACAAAACCCCCATTATTTCACACTCTCTTCTGTCTGTACCATGCAATAATTTCCCCTTATTAAGGCAGTATATTTCAGAGGAATTAAAATTTATGCACAATTAATAATATCTTAAAATATCATTATTTCTTGGATATTTTCAATGAGAGAGCTATAAGAAAATCTTTCCCTGAAAGATGTAGATGCAGAAAAAGCACTGTGTGCCAGTTGTAGTAGAATACTGTTGATACTGGGTTCACAGATATTTATTATAAATACACAGGAACAGATTTTTGCATTTGTCTGAAAATTTTAGCATTGAAATAAATTCAATGAAATGTGTTGTTGAACTTACTGTGTTGCACTGTATCCTGGACTTTTGGTGATGTTTAAACTTAATGTGATCTTCTGATTTACAGCTATCCAGAGATGCAAGAGATTGCCAAAGATTCTAAGCCTGCACTAATCAGCACAGATAATGGGTGATTTTGGAGATAAAACTCTCTTGGGAGTGACCATGTCAGTGTGCTGCTGTTGTGAATCATCTTTAAAACCGTCTCCATTGAGTGTGAAGGACATCCCCTCAATTAAGGGGTTTGGTGGTTTGCTTAAGTCAACACTGCTGTGTTCAGCAGGTTTGTACTGAAGAGAAAGTCTGCTGGATTACAAGATACTGCCATTAAAAGTAACTGACCAAAATTCTTCCTCAAAAATGTCCTGTCTTTTAAACGTGCTAAAAACTGCTTATGTGTGCTTTCTGTGAAGGGTTTTCTACAGGTTTTGAAAGTTGAGGAAATTGCCACCATCCCTTTCTTCCCATTAACTTGTGTTTCAAAAAGGATGGACACTAAATCCTTTCAATCTTGCTGGGTAAGTAATATGAAAGTGTTACTTGACCTCCTGACAAAACAGAGTTGCTCCGTGTCCACTCACAATAGTGTGTGCCCAGGCCAGTGAGGTTTCAGTCGGTAATAATTGCTGTGTCTTGCAGGCAGGAGACATTGTGACTGATGCTCTCTAATATAGAAATCAAGAGAACAGGAAAGGCGTGCTTTTTGAAGAAATATGACGGGGAACTTCCCATTCACGCGTTGTACCACTTAGAACTTCTCATAACCAGAAGTTGCCTTGACCTTGTGAACCACAATCCAATGGCTCTAATTGTGTGTTTGACACAGAGCACACACAGCTAAGTCAGGCTGTGTTCTAAAACACTGATGGGCAGCCCGGGTATGTACAAGGGAAAAAAATCCAAAACACTTTAATATATTTTAATTAGGCAGAATAAAATCTGGCTAAGGGGAATTTAGTCACCTGAACTGCCATTGGTGAGAATTTACGAATTTGATGATTGTCTTTATGTGCGTGGAGTATGTTCTAAATAAACTGATAGAAGAAAGGGAACAAATTGTGAGCATGCTTCCCATGCATCTCTCATATCTATCCAACCAGAAGCAAAGCTCTTGGGAATGGAATAATCTCAAGAGTCAGATTTTCTGATGACCAAGGTCTCCAGCAACAACACACCTGTGATTTGGTGAAAACTGAAAGACCACCAGGGAGAGCACAGATCAGAATGATCCTTGGTTATTAAGAATACATAAAATTTGTGTTGTGGCTGTGTGTGTAATAGTTGAAGAATACTACGATGCTGAAACCTCATTGTTGCTAGTGAATGCTTTCCTGGTATTTTGGGAAGAATCGGGGGTTGAAAATACCAGTCTTGATCTGAATTTCCCTAACTTTCAGAAAAATCTCATAGCTCCACTACATATATATATATTAAAAAAAAATTAAAACTTCCAACTTTATTATTTGTGTTTAAATTCTTACAGTATATATTCTCTGTGTGGCAAATTTAGATTTTGTTTAAATAAAATCAAAGCAAACAGTTTATGTGAAAGGGAAAAGACATTACCAAAATCGCTTTTTTGTATTTTGCTTTATAAGTAACCAGAAATAAACATGTAAAAATAGCATGTTTCTTTGTAAGGGGAGGAAAGAGGAGTGAATATAATTTCCTCAGGAAGAAAATGCTAGTTGTACTACCAGATGTTGAAATTATGCACACTAAAACATTTTTATACTAATTCAACTTCTTAGTAGGAAATCATCTCTGTGAGTAGTTAAAGTGAACCTTCTTCAGTGGGCCAGATGGGTTAACATGACAAAACAGTGCAAATTGCAAATGTTACTTACAGTTCAGCACCTAAAATGCTGGGAATAACGGAATTCTTGAGAAAAAAATTTACTTAATTTTTTAAAATTATTATGGTAAAGAGTTGTGGTCCAAAGGTTATTTTTAATTGCTTTTGGTGAGTTTATATAATTTCCTCCTCCTTATTTATTTTTAAGTTTCTTCAGAAACGGGGAGTAAAGACTTCCTCCAGTGAAGTGAAACTAAGCTAATACAAAAGTTAATGAAATTAATTGAGCTTGTGTTATAACTTCTAAAAGTAAAGTGATTCAGAAATATTTTATACATTTTCAGAGGATTGTTGGATGTTTCAAAAATCCAAGAAGCTTAAGAAACTGACTCAAAAGAGGCAATTATTAAGTATTGTGCACCTACAAGGGACTTACTACACTAAAGAGTTTGACATTTGCTTATTTCTAAAAATTGAAACGTTGTGGGGAAGTTCCATGCTTATTTTGAGGTTTTTTTAGCTACTCTGCCTGGCCAAGGTCTGATGCTGAGGTCTATCAAGCTCCATTTGATTTGTCTCAGTAGTCACAGTGATGGCAGTGGCCAAGGGACCATTTCTGAAAAATATACCTGCACTAATTTGATGTTTGAAGGTAATAGAATAAGAATTGTAATATTAAATAAAATTATAAATTACATTATATCAAAATTATTATAATTAATATAAACTTATATAATAATTATTATATTATATTATAAAGTCAATTATAATATTTAAAAAACCCTCTCTTGGAAAAGACTCTCTAACATGCCTATCTCTGAAGCCCCTGGAGAGACACTGACTCCAAAAGAAATGGAACCACTTCCACAGTATGTTCCTTCGTGTCTCATGGTGAATTTTGTGGCCTGAATTTTTCTGTGGAAGTTCAGATGGGAGTGGTAGGCACAGGGGTGTTGCTGACAAACAGAGAGACCCGTGAGAGCAGAGATGCCCCCAGAGCTGACGGGTGCAGCAGGGACTGTCAGGTCCCTCCATGTGCAGAGGGCCCAGGAGGTGCGTGCATCCCTCTGTGCACCCTGTTCCTGCTGCAGCTCCGAGCCAGGGCTGGGTGGGTGCCCCACTGACGTTCCCATTCCTGCTGGAGCCAGAGAGGGGCCCAGCCCACGCTGAGAGCAGCTGTGGAGTCCTGGAGAGTCCTGTTGGGAAGCGGTGTGAAGCTGGGAAAGAGCATCCTTATGAGGGCCAGTTTGGAGCACCACAGAGAAGAAATGCCCGTGGGCTGGCCCCAGCTGTGTGTACGAGCTTTTAGAACTGTGCAATATCCATTTAAATATGAGGATTCCTATGGAAAGGAATAGGGTTCAATTCAGATTCAAGGGATGTCTGGTGCCATAATTTTGTTCAGAATCTTTTTTTTTTCTATTCCATGAATAGTAGAGTCTAATGGAGTTTATAAAAGAGTAAAAAGCTTGATTGTAATGAAAATAATTTTAATGAGTATATCAAGTGAGTGCAATTAAAACCTAGCTACATAAATAATATGCCGTTCTAATTAAAGAGGGGTTTTTTTCTCAAGAATACATGTACTAAGGGGTCTTTTTGTGTGTTTTTTTTTAATTCTGATTTTTAAGATTAATTGAAAACATTGGCCAATCCACACTGCGAAAAGTATAAACAATAAATTTTTTTATTTTACTAAAACTTCAGCAGTTACCCAATGGTCTTGTTTATCTTTCATACTGCAAAATTATTTTTTTAATAATGTCTCCACTATCTTCATTAATGCTCCAGCTGTTTTGGCTGGTTAATATTCATAGCAGTAAGTCATCATTTCTTGATTGATAAGTGATTGAACTAATTCAGTATACTTTCTTTAGTCAGAGCTCCATTTTTAGGCCCAGTTGTCTCTTTAAAGTGTGCAGGAGACTACACAGGAGAAGAGATGGAACTTGGAAATAGAAAGAAGAGATATCACTCCTTGTGGAGCCTTGTTAAAGTTTATGGGGGATTTGTCTGGGCAGAGCTTATGGCAAGATGAGGTGTGAGCTGTTGTGGATTTATATCAGTGCCTTGGGGCAGGCCAACATGGCAGGTGACACAGTCACCCTTCTCTAGGCTCAGCTGCATAGTTCAGGACAGAGGCCCTGAGGATCATATTTCTTCTGTATCCTGAACCTGGAGAATTTAGTAACAGCATGAAGTGGACAAGTGATGAAGGTTTCTGCCAGTGCACCAAAATCGACTTTCTAAATGCATTATGTGAATGTGTTAATAGATTTAACTATCTAAATATTATTTTTCTGTCAAAATCAAAATTTTGAAAGGTTATAAAACAAATTAGTGGCTTGCTGGCTTATTTTTATCTCCATTCTCTAAAGTTTACTGATTGGGTAGTATAGTGATGACACATTATAGGAAGAGGGAGACATACTTTGTTTTCAAAAGTTCATGGAATCATAGACATGAGAAATGGAATGATGTATTAAGTTGGTAATGCACCCTCAAGTACAGGATTGCTATCATGCATATAAGTGATATACTTTTTCACATTCATAAGTCAATAATCATACTCTGATCTCTAGTTCTGATCTTCTGCTGAAAAAAGGTTGTACTTAAGTGTTAATTTGGATTGCCAAAACTAGAAATATTTTTTAATAGGTTGCCATTGACTTGGGCCAAGGAAATAATGGTTTGAAAGGCTCCCAGAACTTCACATGCCACAGCATTACAACCTCTGGTACATTACAGATTAGATAGACAAGTTTATCAGACAGAGAGTACAAGAGATGCTTGAGACAGCTGAGATTCAGAGGCTGGTAAGAGGCATAAACAGAGAAAGATTTCTTTGTTTATTTATTGATGCATCCCATGACCAGCATGAACTGGGTGTGCAAGACAGACCTATCAGCTTTGCATGGGAGGCAGAGATGCCAAGATGTTGAACAGTACAGAGCTTGCTAATTTGCAGAAGGAAGAGTTTGACCTATGTTGACTCTCCATATGTATTTTTATTTCAATTCATGAAACTTTGAAGCAAATGGAAAAGGTAGAGATAGGTTGAAACTAAGCTAAGGATGAGGATGATGAACACTAGGTGCCATGGGAGTCTGCACTGTCCCTAGTAAATAAATGTCTGCTCTTCAAAGGGAACTCTCAGAATGAAACCTTCCCCTTCTATTAACTAAAAAAACAAGCAAACAAAAAAAACCAAAACAAAACAAAACAAACACCCACTACTTATCCATTGTTCTGAAGGATTTTATCCTTAAATACTGTATTGAGTGCAAAACTACTTGAGCTGGTTGCCTTTTCTAGTCACACTGAACAACACCAAGTGCCCGAGGACAGCGCTTCTATAAGGGACACGGAGATTCACGCTGTAGTATTCCCTAGCAATATACTGCTAAGGAGTTTAGCTGGAAAACATTTCACATAGATAGCAATTTGTCATTAAAACTGAAGTAGAGAAAGCTAAGGTTAAATGAAAAGCATTTAAACTCTTATCAGGATAGGCAACATATTTTTCATGTTGGAAAAGCAGTGTTTAGACATTGAGTAACTGATGTATTTGGTTCTTATAGTGTACTGTAAATGCAGATAAACTTGATAAGCAAAGACGTGTCTGCTGAATAAGAATGTAGTTTATCATTTTTCTCCCAAGGTAATGACTACCTATTCACCCT
The DNA here is from genome assembly GCA_013397795.1 of Orthonyx spaldingii. Taxonomy (NCBI): domain Eukaryota; kingdom Metazoa; phylum Chordata; class Aves; order Passeriformes; family Orthonychidae; genus Orthonyx; species Orthonyx spaldingii. The sequence goes on from VZTJ01005902.1 coordinate 1,117,471, forward strand.
CCCCTTCTTCAGCAGCATCTATAAGACTTCTCCTCCATTCCCACGCACAGTGACAGTGCAAGTTGTTCTACTTATTATTCTTGTATTGCCAACACTGCGCCTGTCGTCTTTAATGATGTATGGCCTTATCTTAGTGGTGGTTAATCTAATGATGAACTAACTCCCTGGAGGTTACAGGCAGCATTTTCTCTGTTTCTAGAAGCCAGTATCACATGGTGATGAATATTTTGGGCTTTTCTCACTCCCCCGACTATGTGCGCATTTATAGAGGGGCAAAATTATAGCTTCAAAAATAGAGATTTCTTGGCAAGGCATCTTTGGTGTCTTGTGTTCCTTATTCACCAATTAGACAATACTGGAATGAGAATTAATTAATTCAGGAGAGTGACAAAATCCAGGGGTGTCTCTAGGACTGAAGGTCCTCAAGTGAGAAGTAAAATCAAGACCCATCACTTCAATATCTCACACAGAAGTCTATTGAGCACTTTAACATTCAATTAACCCAAAACTGCATTTTCCAGAAGTGAAACTATTTGACTAAAGACATCTGCTCTGGGAGAAGACAGGCTGAGAGAGCTGGAGTTGTTCAGCCTGTATAAGAGAAGACCTCGGGGAGTTCCTTCCAGCACCTAAAGGAGCTACAAGAAAGCTGGAAAGGGATTTTTTACAATGTAGTGACAGGACAATGGGAAATGATTCAAACTGATAGAGAGCAGGTTTAGATTAGATATAAGGAAGAAATTCTTCCCTGTGAGGGTGGTGAGGCCCTGGCACAGATTGCCCAGAGAAGCTGTGGCTGACCCAACTGTGGAAGTGTTCAAGGTCAGGCTGGATGGGGCTTTGAGCAACCTGGTCTAGTGGAAGGCGTCCCTGCCCATGGCAGGGGGATTGGAACAAGATGATCTTTAGGGTGTCCTCCAACCCAAACTATGCTGTGATTCTGTGATTAGTTACTCTTTTGGCTGACTTTGGCTAGATTTTCTGCTTTTGAATGACTTCAATGCTTTCCTTTATCTCATTTGTTTCTGTTATAAGCTTTCTGTTCTGTAATTATACTAGAGGTGTTTAAACTATATTTTAAATATTCCAAACCATATCAAAAATGCAAGTATTTTGAAATGGAAATGTTAAAATTCTTGTGTTTTAAATTTAATAAGACTACTTAGATTACATAGTAATAAATTTAATGCCAGATTAAAGTTATCTGTTGGTCTAAATGCTTCACCCAGTGTTATCTGGTAAACATTCACTTGTGGTCTGTAATGTCTGTGGACTTCACAGAAATTTATCTATATGTACATTTTTAAATAAAGTTTATATTTAAGAATTTCCCGATCAAGTCATGCATATTTTAAAAACAGCAAAAATTAGACAGAAATAATGAAACTATATTTTATGAGCTGTTTTCTCGGATTTAGCTACCAATTCTTTCCTCCAATACTTTTTAAGACTGGCCTATTTTTGTACCTCTGTTCTTAACTGGATTTCTTTACTGTTTTCATTTTTCCATTTCCACGGTGATCCCAATGCAAAACACAGAACTTTCAAGTGTATCTTTAAGCTGGGCTTTTTTCTACAAGAGCAGGATTGTATTTAGATTAAGATTAATGGAATAAATGATCCCATTTTAATTGCATATTATGCTAAGGGGGTTTTGTTTGCATAAATCAAATAAGGACAACAACAATGTGGTTTAAACCCTCCAGAAATCTGATGAAGACAGCAGTATATTATGCAGTTTATTTCTAATTTAATGGTTTAGAAAACCAGTTCAATTCTCATTCTCTAATAACCTGATCAAGGAGGTCAGGAAGCGACAAGACAGAATGTAGAGCATGTACTAAGCTAAGTAAATAAGGAGTGAGCAATTGCAATTCACAGTGTTACAGTGATGATATTTCCTATATTCCCATAACAAGCTCAGACAAGGAAAGTTGTAAAATCATATCCTTTTTAGGTTTACTATCTTTATACCTCCCAAAGACCATTGGGATAGTAGGTTCAGTCAGACAAAGCAGAAGTCCCTAAATAAATCATTTATTACTCGGCATGGTACAAACAGAGTTCCTGTAAGAGCTGAGAAAGAAAAGCTGCTGTAACAGCATGGGATACAATGCAGAGGTCCCTACACGTCTCCAGGTTTGTAGAGAACATTTTATCCCTTATCAGACAGCTACTGTAGAAGCAGAAACTGGGGTTTTTTTCTCTTGTCTGTAATAATCCCTTAGACCTCCAACACCAGGAAAGCCTTTTCTTCTTTGCTGAAGTAAACATCCAGAAATCAATACTGGTTTTGCAACTCTTCATGGGAGATACTTATACAAAATCTGTTCTGCCTTGAACCTAAGTATTTACTCTGTGTTGTGGACTACATGGAAGAAACCTCCAGAGAACTCTTCAGTTTGAATATATTAAAAAGAAACAGATGCAATCTCACTGTAAGCAATTGATCCTCAAAACTGGGTTATAAATACCCTAATACTTCTCAGTGATATGAGCAATATGACCTTTCCAGATTAATGTATTCTTGTCTTTGCAAATAGCCCTATTTATGGCTGACCCAATTACTTAAGAGCTCATTAATCTGAGATCTAAATTGTTAGGTGGGGAAGTTTAGATTTTTTCTTTAGAATCAGCTATACTTCTCTATTACTTTGCACAAATATAATCAGACCTCCTGGGATCAATGTACAGCTGATTTAGATTTACAATTAGAACAGGGTTTCTGTTGGTGCTGGTGAAGGCAAATGATGAACAAAGCACAGGAATGAAAAGCCCAAGAGCATTTTCAGTGCTTACTGCTGGAGTTGTCTCAATCTCTGAATTTCCCAGTCTGAAAACTGTGAACAATTCAAAGAATAAGTCTCACTGGCTATCTTCTCCTCCTGGCTTACAGACCCAAGCCCTAACCTAAATGCAAGAATTAGCTGATTTTAAAGGGAGGAAGGGAGGAAGCCTTCAATACCACAGCAGTCCAGGCAAGGACAGAGCCCTTAATGGCCCCACACCAGAATCCATTCTTCCTCTCACCTTTTTGGTTTTGTACTAAGGAAAGCCTAGCCTTAACTCTCCCTATATATTTCTCCTGTAGTAGGAGATCACAGTCCCAGAACAGACTGAGGAATTGACTCCAGAGAGGCATAGCCATCAGGACAGCTTGAAAAGGCTATCAAAGCACACTGATGTCAAGAAAGGTGTTAAATGGCTGATTACACTAAACATTTACTGGAAAATAATCACCTTCTCTTAGTTTATATCCATTTAAAATAGGAGGACTACCAATACTATTATCTGCTGTTTTCTGTATGGTTCAATTACATTTTAGGGGATACAATACAGGGACAAAAGCTTTGAAAAGTGTTTTCTTTTGAAACTTTATAGTGAGGCATAAATTATTTTAATAGCACTTCATATAATTTTCTTATATTAATTCTTAATTGTCTTAAAATATCTAAACAATCTTAACTAGCTAAAAATGTGCAGAGAGGAGACAAACTCCAAAAAAGCTGTGATGTACATCCTCTCTATAATTTTTAGACTGAACACATCAAAAGCCATATATATGTCCTAATTATATTTTATTTGTCTCTAAGTTTATGCAGTTTCTTATAGAAAATACAGAATAAAGCTACTGGTGCCAGGACCACATTCATGTTAAATGTCATTTCTCTGATGACAATTGCAGCTGTGTTCAGAACCTGAGTGCTGACCCCAAAGGACAACACAGTCCATGTGCAAATAGACTCAACAACACTCTAACAACATATGCACTGCAAATATCATCACAACAAATTTTGGTAATGAGTCAGGCTGTGCACAGAGGGCTTTGAGGTTTTTTGCTAAAACAATAACTGGTTCTGTCAGATACATCTTTTGACAAGCATGATGTTCCTACTTTGTCTTGATTCAGGACAGCATTGCTCCAGTGGATACAAAACACCATAAAGGATTGTAACAAGTTGCAGATCAAAATACTTTTAAATTAAAATTTAGTATGGAGAGGATTAAAATTGCAAGCTAGAAATATGAGAGAGATCAGGGCATATTTAACAACACCTCTTCAAAACCCAGCCTTATATAATGCTGGGCTGCCACAAGCTCTTTGTGAGCAGTGACATTTTATGAAAAGCTTCTGTCCATTTCTTTTCCCATTTACCCTGCAGAAAGCTTGCTTTTCCCTGTGCCCTTTTCAAGCAGACTGGCATTAATAAAATAAGGGGAAACAGTGAAAAATGCAGAGTAGAAAAAGGAAACAAGTTTGTAGAAGTGCTAAAAAAACCTTATCTCGTGAGGCATAGGTCCTGATGGACAATTTCTGACATTTGTTGCTGAGGTTCTGTGGTAAGAAAGTGAATATTTTACCTCAGTGCCAGGTGGGAGGCCAACACTAATTGTTCAAGTATGCATTCAAATGTGAATACAACTTCATTCAACCAGATATCTCCAGGAATATTGACCATCCAGCTCATAGATACTTGGTACTCTGGCAGTACAACAAGTATCAGGGAGAAATATCATCCTCACTGTATTCCCCTGGACACTGTGCTAGAGAGGGATAAAGACCATCCCCGAAAGTGACATTTCATATAATTTTGTTTATATTAATTCTTAATGGTCTTAAAATGTCTAAACAATCTTAGCTAGCTAAAAATTTGTGGAGAGGAGACAATGTGTGGAGATCTCTGCTTTTCTTTCCTCAAGACTTTCCAGCTTTTCACCTGAAATGTGTTGCTGGAGATTGTCCCCAGTTAATGCCACTGGCAACCACAGCTGTAAAAGCTATACAGGTGGAATGAACTGTGCATGTTGATGCTGTGAAGATAGCAAGCCCTAAAACTCCATTTAACGTGTCTCTCCTTGGATTTCCATGAAATTTCCTTCCTGAATTCTACATCTGACTCACTTTACAACCCTATAGGTTACTAAATAGATTAAGGCAGAGTTTTATAGGAACTCCTGAAGGCTGGAAGAGTGGCTAAATAAGCAAGAAATCCTCCCTGAGGGAAAGTGGCTTCTCTCTTACCCCCACAATTCTGTCCTGTGCTCTCAGGCCTGTGCAGTCCTAACAAAATGCTAAAGCAAAATTACTTAGGCAAAGATGAATGAGAAACGAAAAAAGAGAAGCAAAGGATAACAAACTGCAAAGAAAAACCTAAAAAGTATTTTAGAAAATCATCCCGTGTTAGGAAGACAGGTAAATGAAAACCAACCCCTTCCCCAAATTTTGTTTCAATCAGTAGGAGTACTAAAAAAGTAAGTTTTGTCTCAGACTTAGAAATGTTAATTCACATCTGGCCCCCAGCAAAAATGCAAATTTGTTAGTAGATTCCAGAATTCCTCTCAAGCAGTCATTCAAATAGCATTTATATCTAGGAAATGTTTCCTGCATCCTACCATTTACTTGCACATAGTTGAAAAGGAGATTTAATAGAGACAGCAATATAAGTTATTTTAGTACTAATATAAAAATACTTAGCTCTTCCTTAAGTGGCTGTAGCTTGACAAAGCCATTGCTTTTATGGAACATTCCTTCCTGTTTTAAATTTGCATGTGTTTTAGAAATGCCTTATTTTGCTTTACACGTAGCACTGCTGGTGCTTACACAACTATTAAGAATTGCAACTAACCCTTCCAATTAGGAGTTGATGCAAGAAAGTCTCTATGTTATAAATTATATATTGTTTTTAGAAAATCAGTGAGAGTTTTGTCAGTGGTCACATTAGAACTTCAGCAGGTTGCTACAGGAATATTATGACGCACAGATGATGGAGTTTCTGGAGGCAATCAATTAGCTTGGCCCTGCTTGAGCTGGAGGGGTTGGACAAGAATATCTCCATAGATCCCTTCCACCCCAGCCATTCTGTGATTCTGTAAACTGTGGGCTATTGAAAAGGAAAATTTGATTAATGACAGCCAACATTGATGGCAAATAGATTATTACAATTTTGAAGAAAAGTCCCCCTTCAATTTTTTTCAATGTCAAAAGTTTAGAATTTAAGCAACCTTCAGATACTGTAGGCTTACAAAGAGTAGGGATGTTTGAAAAGACAGTAAAATCATTAAATGTTACATTCTGGAGGTAGGTTTGCACCGGTATCAATCATGTCATTTGACTTAATTATACAGAAACAGTGCTTACTGTTATTATCTGATTATTAACCCCTATGTGAGCTATTTACATCTCAGTCTTGATTAATCATCATAATGATTACCTGCCTGTTGTGGTAATAATTAAGTAGGAAATCTAGCAACAAAATAATGAGATTTTTAATATTCTTTTTAGGTGGGGCATGATGAACATGGAGGGTAATAGTGGATCTCGAACATAAGGCAAATTAGATTAAGTTTTAAGAGGCCAATCTTTTTTTTTCACTTACAGATATTTTTACGTTTTGTCAACAGAAAGCTAAAAATGTTTAGTAGCCAAATAAATGAAAAAAATAAAAGGTCTGTTTCTAATGCATGAGAGTTCCTGGGATGCCAGAAGAGGAAGCGTTTGTGTACACATGACCCACACTCATGCCATCATTCCCATGGATGCTGGGCTCTACAGGCTGCCCAGTTCACCCTCAGAGGTGTGAAATGTCACTCTCCATTTCCATCCTGGCACTGCAGCAGTTTCCACTGTATTCCTGATGAGTAACATCAGGAGAAAATTTTTTAAATCAATTAAATTCTTCATCACCAGCAGTTATGGATATCTAATGTTTAGTCAAACATGAAATATACACTCAGTCTAGTACCAGAGTAATATAATGTAAGGCTGATCCAACAGGGTTATTTCCATAGGGAAATGAGAGAAGTTTGCTGACTGTGGGCATTGGAAATGAGATTCAATAATGTTCTAAGAAATTTACTGCAAGGTACTAATATTGCGAATGCGTTAGCGTACAGCATATGGCTCTGATCTGAAAATCCTGAAGCATGAGCTCATTTTCATTGAGTAGTCCTGTGGGATGAACATCTTAAATTAATCTGGAATTCTGCAGCTGGTGTACATTTTGGAGGATTTCTTGTAAGTGTTCGTTTTGCCAGCATATTAAACTACTGCTGCATCACATGAATTTTTCTGCCCTTAATCGCAAATTGAGCATTTTTTCACTACGATTTCTTAGTATACTCTGCTCTCTTCTCAGTATTGACCTCCTGATGAGCATATAATATCCCATTGGAGATAAAGTCATGAACTGTATGAAATAGTAGCCCTTAGAAGACCAGATTGTCTTTAGAGAGTTCATGGTTTTCTCTGAGCTTCCTTGATTTTGTTGAGTTAATTATCTGCTCTTCATCTGAAGACAACTGAAAGCAATACCTTCAAGCCACATTACACATATATACAGAAAGATCTTATCTCCCTTCTTGACAATGAGGTGCCCTGATAGAACATCTGAAGTATGTTGGCATTATTTGCTTCCTTCTTACAAAATAACCTTGTATGTACATGGCCTCGTGTGCTGGGAGAACTCTTTTCTGATTGTCTAATTAAGCCATACCTCATGTTATTTCTCTCAGTGTTTCAAGCATATTTCCATGGTTTGATTATATTTCTGTTTAAAAGCCCTCATTACTCTTGGTTAGTTCAGGCTCACAAAGTATGGTAGGACACACTTGCTGATCAAGCACAGTTATCTGTACAGGGAAAAAAAACCAAACAGAAGTTATTGATGACATCATCTGTCATAAGATTAAAAAATCAAAATCTTCTTTGTTTCATTGGAACACCTTCAAGAAGGATAGACTTTAGTGGGATGCTACTAAGCTCTCTATGGTTTGAGAATAAAGCTTAGTACCCTTATTTGATTTTGTTCTGACCTCTTTGAAACATTGATTGCTTGTGATCATTTTCCAACTCTGCTCTCAAACCTCTCTTTCATCAGCTCTCTGAATGCTACATGGAGCACTCAAAAAGTCCCATACCACTTCTCCCCTGAGGCCTTTCTCATCTGGTTTTGCTCTTTGTCTTTTTCTGTAATTGCATTTGTGTATTAAAGGTTACCATGTTTTATTTCTCTATGGATAGATGTTTGGGGATGATTTTGGGTTTTAATATAGAATATATTGAAGGCCTTAGCTCTGCAATAAATTGCATTGTGAATATATAGTCAGAGGTTATTGTATGGTTAAGGCCAAAACAGAAAACAGATTTTATCTATACATTAAGGAATATTCAGTGCCAGCTTATATACTATAAATGTCTCTAATGCTTCAAATGCTCATGTGTATTTAACTTCACAGCCATGAGTAATTCATTGACAGTAATGGAACTACTTTTGTCCACTTCACATAAAGTGTTTGCTTATACAGGAATGAAAGTTTATGTCCTCAGTCACAGTACAGTTCCTTGGGGGAATGTTTTTACTTGCCTTTCTTCTCAGTGCAATGAACCTTGCATAAGCCCTACATTTGAAGAACTGTCTTTAAACAAAAGGGAACTGTGTCTTCCGCTTTCAGTGGTTACAAGGCTTACAATCAAGATATCTTAAGCCTTCTATTATTTTTTTAAGCAAAGTAGAAATGCTTTTCTCAGTGAATAAAAAATGCTGGTGTTTTGCATTGCTCTAAGGATGAGTTTAAAAGAGGTTGTTCTATATGCTGCATGAACGTTTGGAAGATGGGGAAAAGAGAAGAGTAATAGCTTTTATTTCTTACTCCTATTTTCTAAAATATTGTTAATGTCAAAAACGTTTGCAGAGAAGATTAAACTCCACCAAACCTTGGGTAGATTGAAATGAAGATGAGTTTAATGTCTGAGATTATCTTTTGAATACTTTCTTCTTTTTTTAACTATTGCTCTGTCAGCTAAATATAGTTCTGATTTTTACATTTTTATAGACCATGTGAGTTCCCTGTAGGCACATTGTCTCTCTTCAGTGATTTATATAGTTTGAATTATAGGGGATGATAAGCATTTGCTGTTCAATAGTGTAGTTAATGCTCAGCCCCCCCGGGTAACAGAGCAGTGAAGCATTTACTACTCAGTGGTAGTTCTGCAACAATCAGCAGCAGTGTGGCTCTATCACAGTAAATTTATATCAGTACACTTCAGCCTCAGGGAGCTGAACTTTCACTCAGCATAGCCTAGGGAAACCAATTACAATGGACTTTTTCCAGGCTTTTTGGGTGGCATAACAGGAAGAGTTTACTACTGCAACTGGATCAGAAACAGAAATCGCATATGTGCAACATGAAAATTATCCAACCTTTATTTTCTCTCCTTTCTTTCCCTTCCAGCATAAAATTTAAATAAATGCTTGAACTAGAAAACTTTTGGAAAGCTGAAAGTTAAAAAAGTTTCCTTATTGGCAGACTAACTGCCATGCTGGTGAGATGCCAGAGAGTCTAGGAGGGCTCCCAGCCCATCACTCCTGTGCTTAGGAGGAACCTCCTCTGTAGGTTGGTAAGCTTCTAGACACTATAACTGTACAACACTTCTGTTCCTGTGATTGTGATAAGAAAATAGCAAGCACTGCATCAGCCAAGCAATAATAGCATTTCTCTTCCAGGTTATTTTTTTTCAGTAGGTCTGAAAGCATTTTATAAAGAAAGCCAATATCATCAGGGCTGAGGAGCACAAGTAGTGTTCTCCTCTATCCTTCTGATTGCAGGACATGATGAAGGAAAAACCATGAAATGCCATAGGATCAATATCTGACTCCAAACCTGGTGTCATTGGAAGAATTTTGGAATTTTATGTTGGGGTCAGTCTACATAACATCAGGCCTGCTGGCAATAGATGGGGTACCCCTGTCTCAAAGGGGGAAAAGGAGTTAGTAGGGCTCATTGAAAGAGATTAAACTAGATGTGAAGGGGAAAAGGGATAAAGCCAGGTTCTCTAGAGAAATAGCACAGCAATATTTGAGGGGTGCTTTGTATAGCACGGTCCATGAGTCTGCCATCTCAGTGGAGGTGGGGATGGAGATCCATGCAGCAGCAAAGATGCAAAAGTTATTGATGTTAGAATGATGTTAGAAACCATGCAAGTACTTGAGAATGGTCATGTAGGCACTCATGTTTCTCCCGCCAGGAAGGTGGTGGGATCAGTAGCCCAAGAGAAGTGAATCTACACCAGTGGAGGCAGCACAGGACACAAAGAGAAGGAAATGGAAGCCCCTGTGCAGCAGTACCACTGTGACATAGTTGCCATCATGCAAACACGGTGGAATGATTCACACAGCTGGAGTGCTGCAACTCCTCAGAGGGACAGGTAAGAAAGGAGAGGAGGTGGGGTAGCCCTGTATTTTAGGAAGGGTCGTGATGGTCTAGAGCTCAATGATGCTGGCCACAAGGCCGAGTGCTTATGGGTAAGGACCAGGACAAAGGCCAACAGGACAGATATCATGGTAGGAGTCCTCTCAACCAGGATCAACAGGCAGATGAAATATTCTGTAAGCATCTGGGAGAAGTTTTGCAATTGCTAGCCCTTGTTCTCCTGCAGGACTTCAACTTACCAGGTGGCTGTTGGAAATACAACACAGAAGAGAGGAAACACACCAGGAGGTTCCTGGAGTGTTCCTGGACACCAGTAGTGATCATCTCCTTGCATACTTGGCATCAGTGAGGGCACACCTTGAATATTGTATTCAGTCTTGGGACCCTCATTTGAAGAATGACATTGAATTGCCTGAGAGTGTCTTGAAAGGACAACAGAGTTGGTGAAAAGTCAAGAAAACAAGACTTATGAGGAGCAATGAAGGGAGTTGAGGTGGTTTAGTCTGGAGAAAAGGAGATTCAGAGGAGACATTATTGCTCTTTACAGCTACCTGAAAGGAGAGTGTAGCAAGTCAGGGGTCAACTTCTTCTCCCAGATGCAAGTGATAGGATAAGAGAAAATGCCCCCAAGGTGTACCACATGGGTTTAGATTATATATTAGGAAAGCCTTTGTCACCAAAAAGGGTTGTCAAGCACTGGAACAGACTGCTCAGGGAAGTAGCTGAGTCACCATTCCTGGAGGTATTTAAAAGTCATGGAGATGTGGAGCTTAGGGACATGATTTAGTGGTGAACTTGGCAGTGTTAACAGTTGGACTTGATGACCCTAAAGGACTTTTCCAACCTAAACCAAAATTCTGTGATTCTATCTTTGTATGAAAGATGTTGAAACCAAAGCAGAAGGAGGCCCCAGGCAATAGCCACAGACTGTGACAAAGTAAAAATAAAGCTGAGGTTCCCAGAGTGTCTTGCTTAATGTTGTGGCTGCTGCAGTCAACACTGCCCTCTCTCTCTGAAGTGCATCTGGAAGCCTCAGGCTGTAGTACAGCCTGCATCAAGAATAAGGACTGACAAAGTTAATTTTTCTCTTGTAAATGATAAAAGATGAGGCAGAGTAAAATATAAAAGAGGAGGAGAAGAAACTGCAGTAGGCAAGATTAATTTCAGCCTAGAAAACAGTGGGAAAGTGTGAAGTGGGATTTCTGTGAAGCGGGATTGTAAATGCTCCAACCCCACAGATGCTGTTGTGGTTGTGAGAAAAGATGATTGCAGTGAACTGAAGAGGTGTGAACTCTGCTTTGGTGACAGGGAATCTAGAAATAATGACCGTTATACCTACACTGCATTTTGAAGCCTGACTGGTTGTAGAGACCCAGCAAGCACAAATATAGGCATGCTTAAGTGCATCTCAGGCCCCTCAGATCTCGACATCATACATTTGCCAGCACCTCACTGCACCGGAGAGCCTGAACAGCCTGTCGGCAGCAAGGTTTCAAGCTGAGAAGTCAAGTCAGGTTTCCAGAAGATGTCTGTGTTATGCTTTGTGCTTGCCTGTCTGCTGCAGTGTGGAAACAGCATAAGGACATTGTGAAGAGCCTCAAAAAGGGTAATGTTGACAAGCAAGTGGAGAAGATTGAGCAAAAAAGCATTATTTTTGTTAAAGTCATGGTGACAGAACTGCTGACATCCTCTGGCAGTGGTGAGAATGGGAATAATTAAAAAGAAGCTTGATGGCATTCGAATTGGGACTGTTTTGAAATGAGTATAAAAATTAGGACATGCAAAACTTTCAAAGAACAAGAATCTGACGAATAATGGGGGGAAAAAATTAAATGTAAATGACTAATTGATCAAAAACCCTGCGAGGATCCCAGCTGAGCTGTTCCAGTCAGTGCTCAGATGGGCACAGCTCTCTCCCTGCTGTCAGCAGGCACAATCGTCATTTGCGCATGCCCAGCCTGATTCTGACCTTAAAGCATGGACACTCATAAAGTGAGGAAGACCACTTACATAAAGCCTGGCATGAATCGTACAGAACTGACAAAGATAAATCTTATCCAGTAAAACAGTGTGGCCTGTTTGATCACTCTAGTCAAGGAAATCAAAGTTATATTGCAGTTCTAGAAGGGAGTTTAAAACTGTGAAATGGAAAAAGAAAAGAACTGTGAAGAAAATCAAAGACAAAAATGGAAAGGTCACATTTAGAGTCAAAAAGAAGATGAAGGGGCACTAAACAAATAGCAAACAAGCTTACTGTGAGGCAGAAGAATAATCTCAGCAGCTTCAGGATTCAGGCAACCAACCCATTCCTTCACCTCAAGCTATAAAAGACAGACCTCTTGGAGAAAGTGGTAGTAATGTTTGAATTATTTCAGTAGTACTGTCAGAAGGAAGTTGAGAATAATGAAGGACTCATTAGGTTGGGATTCAGAATCTGTGGTGTCAAGTAGGAGAGGAACAGCTGTGGAAGATACAGTATTAAGGCTGTAAGTCTCCATGCACATGTGGGTAATACACAGAATCTGTATCACTTTATCTCTGATAAAGCGTTTACCTCTGCTGTTACCTCCATCCCCTTCCCTGCATCACAGTATGCCTCAGGCAAGAGGAGTGAGGCCTAATGTGGAGTTACACAATGCAAATAAAGGCAAGGGTGCCTCACAGAACATCTATTATAAGTGATAGTGTGTACAATTGAAAGAGTGGATGCCTTCAACTGAGAGGAAAAAGATATTTCTTTGAACTCTCTGGAACTGGAAATCACTGATTCAGTCAGAATGCCACTATACCAGACCACTTTTATAGGCTCTTTCCGGAGCAGAATCACATATAGAAACAATTTTTGATAACGTGCTGTAAAATACATTCCAGGGACTATTCCCATATTGGCAGAGATTGAACTAGACAGTTTAATAAGCCTTCCATCCCTAATTTCTCTCTGTTTGTGATTCTTTAAGCTGAAGCCACATAATTTTATGTTCTCTATAGCTTTTGAGTCATCTAATATCTACTGATTTATAGCTTGACTTGTGTATAACAAACTCTAGGTTGCTGGAGGAAGAAAGACACCTTAGTCACAATAGCAGGTTTCAGACACCATATTGCCAACTCCAGGCCCTAGTTTTATGTATTTATTTAGTTTGTGGGATGAAAGATACCATAAGAAATATCTACATTGGCCAGCCTCACCCAGAGTCTTTATTAAATCTTCATATTAACAAAGTGCAGAGCAGTAAAAGCGTTATGAAAATACAGTGCAAGATACACAGAAATTAGGTGATGGTTTGGGGGAGGCCACCCTCATTTTTTAAGCTTGAGTGTCAGGAAGAGGTGTTCATGCTCAACATTTTCATACTCAGGGGGGAGTGAGAAGGGGGAGAAAAAGAAACCAAATAATATATTTGTGTGTAATAATCCTTAACTTTAGGTAATTTTCTATTTTTAGTAGGGTTTTAAATAGTATGAGGGCTGATTATGAATCAGTAAATCATAATTAATTATTAATCAGTTTTCATTCCAGATGTAATCTCAGGTTTTGGGAGAGCTCTTGTTTGAATAACTAGAATTTCAATTTTTATATTCAAGACATGTTTGTATCATCTAGTATTTTAGCAGGAAGTCTGTTTCACTATGAATGTGTCAAACTCAAGCATGACAGTGTTGGTTCCTTGTGAAGTGGATATACAGAAAGCAAGTGACTGGAAGTATCACCCATATTGATTTTTCTATCAGCAAGGGCTTGCTAGGTCTGTCTTAATGATACAGTTGAATCTGAAACAGGATAATTAAACATATCTATGATGGGCTTAATCCTGTGAAATACAGAACACCCAAACTCTGCTTTAACAAAGCAGTGAACGATTTCTTTTAAGATTGTGTTTATATCTGGGACATTCTTAAATGTGGTTATTGTGGGGGCTGACAGCAGTGACTGCCTAAAGCAACATCCCTGAGGCATGTGGGAAGCCCACATTGGGTGTCCTTCAATTTCAGATCAGTTTCAGTTAAAATTCAGTTTAGAACATCCAAGCGAGAAGTTCTAAAAAAGTTGAATTAGTATTGGAAAAATTCAGTGTACATCCATTTACCTTCAACTGGACTGATATACGACTGCCACATGCAGGCTCCAGAGGCCTTCAGTGCCTGAGTGTGACCTGGTGAATTGCTCCTACAAACACCTCAGACAGGTATGAACATTATTTATTGAAAAAAGACTACTTCAGACATGTGACGTTAATGTTATGGGGCAATGTTGAAGCAGGGCTGTGATTTGTATTTCCTTTTTCTAGAATAACAGAGCAAAATTTGAAGCCAGATATTAGAATAAAGTACAAGTTCAGTGATGAGGTGGCAAATGACAAAGGCAATTCATTTGTACTTGCAGATTATGTCTTTACCTTGAACCCAATACAATGGCCCAACTGTGCTGTAGACTTGGTTTTGTTCAAGGTAATTTGATATTGATCAGCCTTCAGGTGTAATGCTGCAACAGTCAAACTGATCAAATGCAATGCTACACAGATATGGTTTTTCAGACACATTATTTCTATGAGAAATCATCACATCACAGAGAAAGAAAGCAGACTGGCAAAAGCATATTTTTCGTGCTTAGTTTCTTTTTCTGCCTTCTGATGTATTTTTATTGAGTTTTATTTTTAACATCAGAGAACAGCTAAGAAATATGTGTTTATTTCAGACATTCCAAGAATATTGGTTTTTTTTCATTTGCAATCCTCTTAAATGCACTAATACGTGAAACAGACATTTGAAAAACAGGCAATAGCTGAAGTCTTAAATGCAATTATTTACTCCAACCCATCTCTGAAATTCAGTAAGTTCTTTAAATTCAGTGGAGATGGTTCTCACTCACTTTAATGAAGAGAGTGTTTAGACCCTGCCAAAACTCATATTTATAAATGAGACACATGCACCTCTCTAATTCTAACTCCCTGTGTTATAGTGCTGGCAACAGTGTCCATTTCCAGTGCAGCACTAGATGTTCTGGGGCTTTCCAACTCCATGTACCATTTGCAGCTCATCAAGCCCGTGACCACATAAGATTAAGTACACTTTCATATCTAATGCTGTTGTTTCTACTGTGACAGTAAGACTGAGTCAAAGTGTATTGACATCTAGAAAATTTATTTGATCTTTGACCAGTATAATTTGTGTTGCATTTCTACAGCTAAGAACATTTTGAAGGATATTTTATTTATTGAAAAGGTATGAAGGTCTTATCTACACTATCTTTTTTAGTACATCTTAAATATCTTAATTTTAAAACTTTTTTTTGTCTTGAAAAACAAAAAGTGTTCTTTAATGGGGAAATAGATGTTCTCAAGTGTCATGCAATTGAATCTTGGGGGGTAAAACAGTCGTGCAATCAAAACTTGGATAGTGATTTACCTTAATACTAAAAGTAATTTAGAATTATAGGCTTCTCTCTCAAGTTCAATATATAAGCAGAGGTAATCAGTGTGATTGCTTAAAATAACTCTTTCTCAGTGGGAATTGCAGCAGCATCCAAAATTCATCATGATATAGACGTATGTTGCTCAGCCAAATAATCACCATGGTCTTGTAGACAATTAAAGGCATTAAATCTTCACATATTAGATTTTGACTAACAGTCTTGGGCAAGCTTTTATATGAAGAATATAAAACTTGTTAATTAATAAATCCAAGTGCAAACTCATTAGCTTAAGACTGTATAACAGAAACATGAAAACAGTTACGTTTTTCCCCTTAGAATGACAAGTTCACAATTATAAACAGAGCTTGGAAAGACATGCTTAGGAGGCACTTCTTTCAGATGAGCTAATTAAGAATGTTCTGTTTATTTTTGTGTGCACCCAAGTGAACACTACTATTACGGCAGGAGGAACTAGATAATTTTAAAATCCCAGTCACAGTCAGTTCAAGTTTAGTTTTGAGACAGTGGTTCAAACTCAGGTTGGACACATTTTCTTCAGTATAATTTTAGAAGATAATAAAAATGCAAACAACTCCTGAGGGTAAGTAATATCACCTAGAGGAGGAACTCAGATGTCCTCTTTAAATGAAAAGTGCTGACTTAGAAAAAATAGAAACCATAGAGATTCAGTTAAACGCTTAATAAAAGATTTAGAAGCCACAGAATGCTCTTGCCCACTATTCAAGAGTAAGAACTAAAGTAAATTCTGTGCAGTGTTTACACTTGCTGCAGCATCATGTCTTTTATTGTTAAATATAAATGCATCCATCAAAGCAAGTCCCATTGCAGCAGCAATGTCCCATTGGTTACACTGGTGCTTCATTTGGTCATGATGCTTTGTCATCTGACAAGAATTAATTAATGTCCATCTCAACAGTAATCCCTGTTGATGTATTCATATGTTAAGGAGCTAAAAATAAACACACGCAAATATTACTGCTGAGAATAATTCTTTTTATGCTATCTTGTGAGCAATAATATTAACAATAAAGTAGTATAGCTGCAGATGTAGCACTGAGCATGTAAAATTTTACAGCAGCCTTTTCCATTGTAATATTAAGGGCCAAACTGCTCTTGTGGTAGGCAAATACAACAATGCAGACTGTGGGACTCCTTACACCCTCTACGAACATAGTAAGAATCAAGTGAGTTTTGTAATTAGGAAAACACCTCTAGCTGAATTGCCGGGTATATTGTGTGCATGTGTCAAAAAGCTGTGTGGTTTTTGGGTAGCTATGTTGCTTTACCTTTGCCTAATATAATCATGTTCCTTTACTTGATCTTGGTTTATTGTCATAATGCATGTCAGTGACATGAAGTCACTGCTTTATACAAAACACGATTGAAATTTGCCTGTTTGTCTTAGTGAAGGAAAGAATGATATCTCTTTATTTTGAATTCAGTGTTCAAAATTCTGCTTTATTCAGGGTATTCTTAAGCAGCTTTTTTTTGTTGTTGTTTTGGTTGGTTGGGCTTTCAGGGTTTTTTTTTCAATTGAGAAAGAATATATATTGACTAGCTTGAAGGTTTAATATGCTCCCATGCACTTTTTATGACTTAGTCATTAGGAAAAAACCTGCTTCTTAATCCCTGCTACTTGGTGCAAGTCTATTGGGTTTTTACAGTCCATCTTGATTACAAGAAATTGAAATGCCTTTCTGACAAGCCAGTAAAAAAGTACTTTTGCAACCATTTAGTTGCTACAGAAAACATCTCAATCAGGTTCTTGAAATTTAAGCAGTAAAATTTGGCTGGTTTTGTTCTGAGACAATCAGTGGTTGAGTGGTGTTGGTGTTAATGGGATTCCCATCTTTCTTGTCCCTCACTCTGTCTCTTGGTGTGTGTTTGTCTATATTCTCCTGCTTTTCAACCACTTGACTCATTTAAACTGAAGTTTAACAGGTGTTTGTGCAAGTTATTACTACAAAGGTAAGAAAACATATAGTCAGTTAGGAGAGGGAGATGTAGTGTACCTTCTCAAAGATATGCTATGCTTTAGGGAAGGCATTTTTTCTTCTATGCAATGGAAAAATAATCAGTCACATTTTCATGCCCTTCTGACTCAACTAACAGGGTCAAGCAAATTCTCTGAATTCACTTCCCATGCAGTTTTTCCAGAATCACAGCTGGTTAGGGCTGAAATTAAATTGAAATTGTCAAGGCTGCTGTTCTGGTCACAACACTTATTTAAATCAAGAAGAATGTTTTCCTGGGGATTCCTTGTATTCCAGAAAAATTCTATGAACACTCCTTAGGGAAAAAAGCTTTCTATTCCTATCTAGTAAATAGAAATTTGTCTACTAGATGTTGTCTCTTATTTTGCTGATAAACCGAAGGCCAAATAAATTAAAATGCCAGCAAGTGAAATGGAAAATGTAATGCAATGAAGATTTCAATGCATTAATAGCTAAGGAATTATGCTAAGAAATCACCCAGTATCATGAGGAGAGAGGACAACATGATGATGGTACATCACATATGTGTATGGCAGGTGCTATTTCAACCTGAGAAATGCTTGTTTCTCTTTGAATAAAACAACTTATTGCACAGAGAAGAAGGCTTTCCATCACTTCATGTTGAAAATTTTTCTTCTTTCTTTAACTCAATTATTCTACTAAAGTGAGAATTTTGGTGTCAAAAGGGCATGTAATCCTTAGCAAGAGGCTGGAGGCCTAAATCATTTTATGTTTCCAACATAGTAAAACTCAAATTACTTGACCAGAAAAAGTCATATCAGAATAAATGAACTTTCTGAATAGGGAAGCCTGCTTACAAATTTAGTGCAATTAAAAGAGAATAATTTATATTATTAAAATTGTACTTGTCTAACCCAAATTCCTGAGTACAATAAAATTTCAGGGTGTTTTGTTTTTAGGCTCTTGTACATTTCTCGGGAAAGTGTTGAGCTAAACCAAAGCTGGCTATGGGAAGAGGGAGGACTCAGAATCTGAATTTGCTGTGTCACTAAAACAAACAAACAAACAAAAGTCATCATTTTAAATAATGTTAAAATCAGAAAGCCATAGAGGGTTCTAGTGTGGATTACAAGGTGTAACACAAACTTATTTATGTTGAGCTGGTTGACAACAAACTTAAAAGTTGGCCATAAATGTTACTGGTTGTGTGTGCTAGTTCTCCTTGTGCAGGAGAAACAGTTATCCTTATGATTAACTACAAGGGTTTTTAATTAAATATTAGAAATTGGAGTAAAAAGTTAGTCACTGCTCCATTTGAAGATTTCACTAAGTGATCTTTCATGTGCCAACTTCTTAATGAAAAAATTCCTGTATTTCTGTTGTGCTCAAGCTAAGTATCAAAGTTAATCCCTATTCTTCAAACTTTAGCCCAGTTCCTTGTTTGGCAGATCTGAAATATGTGCGGATATCAAAGAAGTACTGTAGGTTTGTTAGGACTTGACACCAAATTAAAAAGAAGCAATTCGGTCATCTACAACACCTGGTACATTCTGACTTCATCTGGTTTGGGGGTAAAAAGTGACAGTGGAAATTATTAGTCACAACACCAGGTCAGCCCAAGATCATGGGAAAATAATTTTTAAATAGCAAGAGAATTTTTTCTCGGATATTTTTATACTCTATGGCAGAGTCTTGTTAAAGATTTGAGGAACAGAGTTCCTGAAAATTGGAAAGGTCATCTCTGTGCATTATTTACATCCATCACCAACCAACCCTATGCTTTTGCTGAAAGGTTCTATATTCAGACTTGATTGCCTTTTAAAAGTGCAGCTTTTTTATTCGTTTTTGCTTTGCTCATGTTTCATCTAGAGATGGAAAATCTGTGACAAAGAACAGGTAAGGAAACAAAATGGGCAGTGAAAAGGTAAAAGAATATACCAAGGAGCAAATATGCTGAAATATTGCAAAAAATGAGCACCTGTTTCCTAGAGGCTTCATCCGATAACCAGAGTTACTAACATTATTCGTGTGTAAAGAGGATGGACAAACACCTTCTTATGTTTTTAAAAGTATAACACATGTTCTCTTTAATTACCAGAAGTACTACTCATGGTAGCACTCTAAGAACACTATAAGAAATATTTTTCTCTTTTCATGTAATGTTGTTGAGCTGGCTTTTTTTAAACTTGTGTAATAGTGCATATCAAATAGTGAACCAAAAATGAATGAGTCAATACATTTTTTTCAAAAATTAAAGACAAACGCCACTAGTTCTTGCTGTTCAAAGCATTTAGAGTTTCATTAGCAGATGTGCTAGTAAAAGTTGTAGTGGGTATACTCTGAAGTTGGAGAGAAATGGTTTTGCTGTTCCCATAAATTCCTTAGCTGGTTCTTCTATTCATTGTTTAATGTCATCACTATTTGAATATTGTATCAATAGCAGCACAGTAATTTTTCCTTTAGTTTTCTTTCCATGATTATGTTTTGCAGGTTGGAAGAATGCACAATAATAATGGTCCCTAGCTTTAAGGTCTGGTTTTTTCCCTAAACAGGTGTGATCTGATATCCTCTCTTTCTTCCAGCCAGATGGATTTGTGGTAGTTCATAATGACAGAAGTCCAGCATCTTTACCCATACATTGGCCTGGGATACAGCCCACTGAAGCTAATAAAATATAACTGACTTGGGTGGCATTCAGCAGTTCTGAACTGAACACAGCAGAGACCCAGCATGACTGACGTTTCTAAGCCCCACTGCAAGGTAAACTGCTGTAAAGTAGCAAAAATCTTGTGCAAAATACTTGGTAGACTTCGGTGAGTATTATGCAGTTATTTTCAGTGCAAAAAGCCCCCTTTTAATATCTGAGGATTCCTTCCCTTCTGTCTTGTTTTTTATTTGACAAGTAACCCTGACCTGTGAGACGAGTCTGACTGGAGAACTTTACTAAGTAGACTTTCAGTAGTAAAAAATAATCACATAAAACCCATCATTTTCCTACTGAGGTCTTGAGAGAAAAATGCAGCGGAATTGGAATAGGTAGAATTTGCTAATCAAACCATTCAAGAGCACCATATAGTTACAAATAAAGCATTAGGTAATTATTAGAAATGTGGATTCAAGTTCCAGAGAGTAAAAAACCCAACAAAAACCATGCCACAGGAACCTAACCATTTTACTATTTCTGTGAATTCCAGCTAGAAGAAAATTAATTCTGTTTGTTTTTATAGGTAATATAAAAAAATTACAGGGAGAGAAAAATTCATGTGGGAATAACAAGTTGTACAATGAATGAAACAATTCTGTTTTAGAAAGGGACTCTTTTATCATCCATGAATGAAAAAACACTTTATATTGTTTTTCATTGAAATATTATAATAATCATTTTTAAGCTATTTGGGTCAGGAGGTATTCTGTGGTCTGGATTACTAAATGATAGAAGGTGTAATCAAGTGATTCAGCTAGCACCTGACTTCGTGGAATAAGAAATGTTAGTTTAGACTGCAGTTTATCCTTGGTTGTTTTCTTGTTTTACCCTCAGGAAGAAGCTTAAATGTTTAATTCTGTAGCTTTTCTAATTTTATACAAAGTTCACAGTAAAGCATAAGGCAACTTTGCCTAGCTTATATTGGCATTTTTAATTAAATGTTTTGTTCTTTTCATTGCAAACCAAAATTTAAACCAAAAATCAGCAGCAGATTTTAACTGCACAACATCCTTTTGCACTGGAGACCAAAGCTCTCATTGGTGTCACCGAAGAAAGGTTATGTATTTCTTTTTTATCTAGAGTCTATTTTAATTTGTTGAGTTTTGCTAGCTGAATTTGTGGTCTTGTCACTTAGCTGAGCCCCTGCATTTGCTAATGAATAATCTTCACAAAATTGTTGTCTGGGAGAAGATGATTTATCTGCACTTTATAGGCTGGAAAAAAACACACCAGAAACAGTAGATCTTTTTGTGGATCTGGTGCTGTGTTCAGTGTTTATGAACAACACCTCCTGTACCTGAGCCAAATGCCTGTGCCACAAAAGTATTGTTCTGCCTTGGTGTCTGTGAGGACGTCTGTTCGTGCACTAACAGAAGGAATACAATGAAACTTTAAATTCAGTGAACCAGACTGGTTTTGGACTGGCTTTATGTGGTGCTCTATTGTATAAACAGTAATGGAGTCTGATTTCAGGGCGCAGTTTCAGCAAAGCATCTTTAATGGCAGCATTGTGACCTGTTTTTCCAAAACAATGAGGCCTTGGCATAACCTTTTTGTTATCTCTTCCACTCACCATCTTTATTTGCACAAACCAAACAACAATTCCATCAAACAGAAGAATAGGATGTTAGCTGAGTACCTTCATATATTTTTTTGGGTGCCTGAGCGTCTTGGAAAATGCTCTTTTTGCAGAATATGGACTTGAAAACAAAGCTGCAAACAGAGCGGAAGCATGTCCTTGACTTCCTTTCACACCTGTACACACAGTCATTTTCACATGCCTACGGTCGTTACTTCTCCTTTATTTACATTTGATTACACATGAAGTGCACATTCAATAAAAAGCTTGCTAGACTGAATTTTGAAGCTGGCTTGAAGCTTGAAACTTGTTATACCCATTATTTGGAGATTGCAGAATATCAAATGTGTAGAATATAGACACCATAGAATTAAATTCTTGCTCTGTGTTTAACGTGGGACTCCTAAGTCTATGCCTGCTTTACTAAAAACTTAGCTGTGAAAATTCTAACCAGGGGAAATAATTCAGAAAAACAAATCTCAAGCCAGATACAATAATTTAGAAGCAATATAATTTTTCATGAATATTCTAGGAGCTTAAGGGGGAAATACTGACTCATTCCCCAGAAACTTGACCCCAATTCTTACCACCTTAGTTCCTAACCTAACTGTGCAGATTCACAGTTCAGCTGTATTTCACATAGGCAGCTGAATGCCTAGGCATTTCTTTGCATTTTTATTTTTTTATTGGATGTCATATAAGCTGAGAGCTGATTTGTTTGAGCCTGGACTTCTACTGAATGTGAACCTTGCCCTCAAGGATTTTTAATTCTTGATTTTCAAAAAGCTTCACCCTAGTCATGAACTCTGTGGTTTTAATGCAAATTGCTTGCATCAGTATTTCTAGATGAATGAATCACTAGTTAAAAAGTAACAGAGGGGAAAGAAAAAACAACAATAACAATGACAACCAAGCTTAAGGGATTTCAACAGAAAAGCAATAACCTGGATCCCTCTAGAGGCCATTTGTGTAATATTTGGTAGGGAAAAGATTTGAACTTGTCTCCCAGTTCGCTGTCTACAAATAAAGGAAGCTTATCTATCTCATGTTGTTGCTTATTATCTTGCCAGCATGCTTCTGTCTGGTGGTGAAAGCTACATAATTATTGTACTTTCTCTCCTTCAAACTTGTTCTTCCTTAGAACTGAGCAATGCAGCAGGAGTTACTGCATGAACAGATTCAGAGTCTTAAATTAACTCCTAAAGGCATGTTTCCTTGAAAACTGTTTTTAGAAAGCACGTGTTTTATGTCAGAAGCCAGTTGAGGCGCCAGAAAGTCAGGTTTCCCTTTGTGGTAGTATTGCCAAGGAGTTAATTAAACAGGCCAAACAACAGGGATACGACTAGTTTCCCATCATTGATTCTGCTCTCAGGCACAGTGAGAATGCTCCTTTGTGTGAAAAGTCAAATCTTAAATCCTATAAGAGACAAGACAGGTCATTATGATGGTGGAAACCTGCAGGCAATTACCCAAAGAGACGAAGAGGGAGTGGTTTCCTTGGAAAGGAGCAGTGCTCAACACAGCAGGGTGAGGAACAGAGCTTTCTGAACCCTTCCCATTGCTTCTGGGACAAAAGCAAAGAAAATCCAGATTTAAGAGAGCACCTACCTTATGATTTAAGTTCATGCCTGTTGAACAATGTGTACAATAAGTTTTCCACGTTAAATGCTTCCTGAGACATGGAGCACTGCTGTTCCAATGTCTCATTCAGGATAATCCATTTATTGGGATGTGTACATGGACATAAAGGATAGAGATTCCACTGATGTATCAGCAGTCCCTGTGACACAGCACACTGTGAAAACAGTGAGTGAAATATTGGCAATGTGTCACAATCTGTCCTTCATTTATTGATTGAAAAACCTCACCACAAAAAAAAACAAAAAAACCCTCAAATCAATTTAGATGGCTAATTGAAAAAAATCAGAATGTCTTCATAGTGATCTTGATCAAATCCATTGAAGAAACCTTGCTGCCAAGGTTTTTGCATGTACTTTGTGTAATTTGAGTTGATGGTATGTAAATACTTTGCAATTAAAATGCCCTTTAAAATATTTTTTGTTCTCCTCTGATCTCCTCTGATCCTTGTTCTCCTAAATATTTGTCATTCTTATCTCCTTTGCAGAAAAGTGCTGTAATCCTATATCACTGTTATCCTATGGGATCCTACCAGCTATTTGAAAATCAATTTTAATTTTTTTATGAAATTAATATCAAGAGTAGTATATATATTTATACTTCAGAGAAAAATAGGTTTTGATCATTCATTTTGTGCAAAATATCCTTTTGTACACCATGAAATGTGATTTAATCCACATGAGTGAATGCTGATGAGGTGCTTTTGAAGAATTGTTGGCAAAAATTACCAGCCATATTCAACTTTGCTGTAAAGGTGCAAAGAATAAGGTTATAATGAAAGAAAAAGATGTGGGAGAATACTCATAAAGGCATTTACAAAAGAATTTATAGAGAGCACCATCTTTTTATGCAGCATTATGTCGCCTTGGGGGAAAAAACTGTAACTTGTGTATATCGAGAATTACAATATAGCAAAGCATAGGGAGATTATGCATAATCTGGATTCATTTTCTTACCACAAAATGTCAGTGTACCAGATTAGACTGATCTGGGGTTCACAGAAAGAACTGGTAGTGTCAAAATCTCTCTCCCTTGCTTTTGCTCTGGAGCTCAGCCAAGAACTATTGATGGCATGGGAAAGACTCCAGTGGGTCTGGTATCATTCTTCTCTCTTTTCACCACTTTGCCTAAGTGCCACTTTACATTTTGTCCATGTACTTGTTCAAAGTTTCATTTCAGACCAGGAAGTATTTCTGAAAGTATGTGAGCTGTCACTGGGTACTCTTAAGCAATATAATTCTTTTATTCTGGCTTGATCAGCTGGGCAGTTGATTTATGGCTGTTTACTTCTGGTTTGGTTAATTAAGTGGGAAGCAATAACTCAGGGGCTGCATCTGCCAGCAAGTGGAGCTCTTTGCTAGCCTAGGGAGGTGTGTCCTCACCAGGAGACTTGCTCTGTCCTAAACTGAAACTACTGGAGAGCTGGTACTGTTTTCTTTTGGTCCTTTTGCAGCTTTCACATTATGTTCCACTTCTGTTTGTTTGTAAAACAAGGAGATAATGGCTAAAAAAAGGCAATTTATAAATTTATTTTATTTCCATGGAGATTGTATTGCTTTTTGATTTGTCAACCAGGTACGGTATTTATTCCCTTCACCCCTTAAAATGAAGGGGAGATTTTAACATTTCGGTTTTAGTTAATGTTGGTGTAAGAAATATATCCTAGTAATTTTAGTAAAATAGTACAGTTTATTATACCAGGAATATGGGGGATGCAGGGGGCAGTTTTCCTGTACTTTTCACACTATAGGCTCATTGCCCTCTGGTGAATGTTTACAGGAATAGTTCCTTAGAGCAGGATGTCAACCCAGCTGTTCCGTGATCTACTTTGTGGTTTCATAAATGGTTTAAACTGTAGGGCAGTGAAGGTTCTTTTAGTGAGAACCACTGTTCCAAGAAGCAACTTTATTTTAAATTCTCCTTCTTTTCTACTACAAAATGTCTTGTTTAGGAAGGAATTCTAACTAAAACATATAACTTTCCAGTCACATAAAGGGAAGAATGGAGAAAATTTCATTCACTCAAGATGAGATGTCAGGATTAGTTTTCTAACTCAAATTCTCAAATGAATCCTCAGTTAAATCCAGATTGAACATAGCATTTGCCTTCTAATGCTAGAGGTATTCTTTTTTATGTACTTTATTAAGGTTGAAGTCTGGTTTATTTATGCTGGTATGTGGTTTATTTGGTACGTTATTCCATGCCTGCTAGCCGTGTTTTATCCTAATCTATACTATTTATCCTAATCTATTATCTGTAGATCCATTGCTTGGTGTTAAGCCTACCAGCATTCTGAAGGTCGCTCATTTTGTGTATAACTTATGCTCTGTAGTGCTTGTGTTTGTTCCCTCAGAGCCCACCAGTGTTCTTACTCCTGCATGGTCAGAATGCCGTTGCCATACTTAGAGAAAAACAAGTCTATTTTGGCAGGAAAAAATATATTATTATAGGTGTGTAATTCTAATTTAAGAAGACAGAAAGAGGAAGATGCATCCTTGTCTCACACGTCCTTGTGTGCTCAGCAGGGAACCTGCTCTCTGCTCCTGCTGTGCTGAGGATGAGTAAAGCAGGGAGAATTCACCACTCCTTGGTGATGGCTCCTGTTCAGTCCCTGGCTTCACACTGGAGGGGAAGGGAGATTGGATTGCTGAAAAGGTTTAAAAGAGTTAAGCTCCTTGTCTCAGTGCTTCTGAGGAATAGCAATCAGTAAATTAGCAATTTTAGTCACGTTAGTAACAAAAAAGTACAAGAAAGTAGAGTTTACATCCCCAGTGTATGGGTGGAGGCACAGACTGCAAGATGGGTTAAGCGAATTCCCACCTGGTAAAGTTAGAAATTGTGTCCAGCTCTCTTGTACTCAAATCCTACTCCATGAGGCCTCTTACTTTTGCTCCTTTTGAAAATATTGATTTTATGAGCTATCATTAGCTTTTCTCTGCTTTCATTGCCATGACAGAGTTCCCTGGAAATGCTTTGTAGCCTTCCATGCCTGGCCAGGTCTTTACAGCCCTGGACATATTCAAGCAGAGCTTTGGAGGAGACCTGCATAGACAAACTGTATGAACTCTGGAAACAACAGAAATACCTTCCAGCTTGGCTCCCCTGTTCCTGAAATCTCTTGGATCTTCTTACCCTGAGCTGGCTCAGCAGCTTTTGAGCAAAGATGCTGCCCTCTTTCTTCTTCCTGACTCGTTGATTTCTGGAAGGAATTTAAAAAAAAAAAAAAAAAAAAGGAATTTAAAAAGGCATGTAACTGTAAAATACAGATATTAAATAGCTGCAACCCTCCCCTTGCAGAGGACATTTCTCAACTGGGAAGGTAGAGAAAATCACTGTATCTAAGGAAAAAAATGTTCCCCAAACAAGCACTGAGTAGGGATCTCTATAACTAAGCATGAAATGAAGGGGAAACTGTCTTCATAAGATGAAAGAGTGGCTCCTGCCAGCTTTCCACAGTACTCTCACTCCCTGTAAGCTGTTGTTTCCTAACCTCTGCAGAAACCAAAGCTCATCTGTGCTTTCCCTGAGGTCTTTAGGGGACTGATTGTTTTTCAGAGTGCAAAGACCTACTTCATTTACCTTTTGGGGGCTGTCAGTGGTGCTATGAATTCGCTCATATATTCAGAAAAGAACACCTGTATATCTCTGCAGGATCACCTTGTTTTATTACTGCTACTGCACAGTGAGACTGTGCCTCAGATCACTCCCAGGCAAATCTGGCTTTTGTTCCACATAAAAGTCAGGTTTCCCATAAACCACAGCTCAGTTTAGAAACATTTTCAGGCACTGTGGCCTCTTAGAAAGCAAGAAAGGCAGAAAATGGTTTCAGTCAATCAGAACAAAACAAAACCCCCTCCTCTGAAAACCCAGTGCGATAAGCTTCAAGGCTTCAGTAACTTGTGCTCTTCTCAATTGTGTGTGACTTTGTTAGAGGATTCATTAGTTAAGGCTAATGAGTGCTTGCCTACACACTCTCATCTCCACAACTAACACACCAGCACTTGTCTCAGAGCATTACAGTGACATTACATCAGTCAACAGAGCCAACTGTGATTTATTAGACTGCAAAACAAAAACAATATAAAATTAGTTAGGATGGATATGGGGAGGTGAAAAAATGTTGGACTCTGATCTCATGTATTTCCTTAGGAGAGGATACAATCATTCTGCCCAAATCAAGGTCCCTGTATACTCTTTGCTTTATTTTTATATTCAGAAGTACCATGCAGAGTAGGCTGGATTTTATGGCTGTATGTTAACATTGTCTGTCAATTTACATGAGCATTGAAGGAGGTGTCAAAACTCTTTAAAATCAAGGTAAGGAGCAACTGACAAACTCATAAGTTCTAATATGGAGAGGTGTAACATTAACTCCAATGGAAGAGTGCAGGGACTGTAAACTGCAGAAGTGCTTAAATGCTCTGATGGATCACTGCCTCCTTCTGCCCTGTTTTACATCAAACTAGTGCAATTGAATTGAACAGGAAAGACAGGGCAATGTAGCCATAATTCATGGCCAGACAGTGCAAATTTAGCTAAAAGAACCTCCCCTTTGAATTGAGTCAGTGTTGGCACCTTAAATTAAAGGGATTATTTTGTACCTTTGTGTCTGTGTGCTGCAATCAGACCTGGAGAGTGTCTCTCAAGAGAGAGGCTGGAATGACTGGAGCCGCTTTGAGTCACCGGTGTTGCAGGAGAGGCAGTGAGTGCTGTGGTACAGAAAGTGCTGGGTGTGTAATCAGGTGCAGAGAAGGGACTGATGATGAAAGTCCTGACTGGCATCAGCATTCCAAAGGCCTGCTCATACCTGGCTCCCAAAGAGAAGCTTCCCCTTCCACAGGGTAAAGATACCTCAAGAAAAGTTTAAAGGAACAGAGATAAGAAAGTAATTAATTATTTTGTCACTGCTTTCATGTTGTTCTGTAAACAATGGACAAGTGGATTAAATACATTACTTTGGTAAGTATTTTGGTGTTTAATCATTATTTTTGTAGGTTAGGCTGTTAGATCGGTGTAGTCTCTGGATGTGCTGAGATATAATAGACAATAGAGATAGAAATAGAGAAAAATTAATTTCCGAGTAAGGCTTCTTTGAACCATACAAACCACAGAAGTAAATGTTATTTGGGTCAACTTTGGTTGTCTTTTCAATGATTTTCATGAAGGGGCTTCAGGCAGGAGTTTATTTCTGAATCCTTTGTGAAAATAAAAAAGCAAGAAAATAACAGGTTATATGAAAGTTCAATCACAAGGGAATAGTTAAAAGAGTTGAAGACTTCCTTTAATCTCTCCAAGATTATAGTGGAGTTATAAAGAAGAGGACTGGACTGACCTCTAATAGAGTAAGGTAAAACTATTCAAGAAAAAAAGTAATACTTTCACCTTCAGAAAACTGAGCATGCACATATGGAGGCTTCTGCTGTTTCTTTAAACTTTGGTTATGGGAAAAAATCATTCATAAATAGACAATGTGAGATCTACTAATAAAGTCAACAAAAGCAATTCTGTACCTATTGCAGAGAACAAGCCTGACATTTAAATGAATGCCCAGAGCAGTAGATTGAAGAGAATAGGTGGATAGCTATATCTATTGCCTGCTGTCTTCCTTCTCCCCTGTCTTTTATAGAGCAGACAGAGTTGGAATAAAAGAGGAGAAATTTTCTTCTTTTGGAAAGGACTATTTAATTAACTCTTTCTGCTTTATAAAAATTAGGGATGCCATATTTTCATTTATTTTTATCATTGTCCATTTTTATTTTCAGTTATAGCGCAATGCTTTGAGAATAGTTGGAATAAGTAGAGTAAAACTTCAAGCTAAAGAAAAGGTCATTCTGTAGAAATAAATATCAAAAATAGGTCAGTAGCCTGTGTCATAAACCCTTCTTTATGCTGTTCTGGTGTGATAAAGGTTATTCAAGGTCCAGAAGGAGCCCCAAAGGTTGTCCCTTTGGAAAAAACCCCACCACCACTGGATCAATATTGTTCCACAGCATTGTGTGTAAGCCAGGGTTCTTCAAAAAATAATAGAGCATGGAAGGGAGGAGAGTGGCAATCTTCAAAGCCCTCAGGATAAAGCTGGCCCTACAGGCCCCAGTGCCATCTGTGGAGGGCTGTGGCAGAGCTGAATGTGCAGCTCTGGGCAGGAGCTTTGACCCAGTGCCTCCCTGCCCGGGCCAGGGGAACTCAGTCCTGAAGCCTTGGTGAACCAGCAGCTGCTCTGCTGCTTACAGACAAACTTCCCTGGGCACTTCTATGTCTGGCTTAAAGCTTTTTGCCCCTCTCAGCCTGCAGAGATGCAAAGAATTCACATTTAAGAGTCTAAATTACATAAAACATTGAAAAAGAATTCCATCCTTTTAAGAAGTTTGTGTGTCTCTAGAGTGCTGAGGTTGCCAGACTGATCATGTAGCAGAACAGAGAGCAGGGAAACACTGGTTCTCTGGTTTTGGGCAGGTGGTCTGCAAAATTTCTCTTTCTGCATTTTCCCCCTTCCAAAACAGGTCTTGTTTTAAAGTTAGTAGCTTTTAGTAGCACATGTGTCTGTGCCTTTCTTAATGTGAGCTATAGAAATTTCAGTCTTTACAGACTTGCGCTGCAAGCCTGCTTAGGTAGAAATCCACGTCTGTTTTGCATTTCGCTTCCTTCTGTACTCAGTTGGGAAGTTAGAGGGCATCATGTCTGAAGAGATTTGGCCTCTCAGGAGAAATGCAGCCCAACTTCTGATGAAATTTGTGGGTAGCTGTAAGGACAGCTGTTTATATGCTGTTGGTTGAACTTTGTAGTGCACCTGCAGAGACCAAAGAAAACCAAGTTCAGGTCTCCTGCACAAGTTACTGCTCTGATGCCATTTATCCAGAAATATGCATAACACTGCTTGGGAAGTGTCACTGAGTGAGATGGAAGGGCTGAAAACCCATTAGTGCCTTAGTAAATCTACTCTGAAGACAGTAAGGGCTAATCTGATCTATTGAGCTCTACAATATTGCCCTGGGCAGATGACTTACAGTGCCTTCAAGTGCCAGAGCAGATCATTGCTGCTGCCCCGGGGGTCATGGGGACACAGCCCTGGTTGCTCAGTTTGCAGAGCAGTGGCACAATTGAAGTCTCAGTTTCAGTCACAGGCAGAGGGTTTTCATTTGTGTCGTACTTATTTTCTTTTCTAAACTTTAATAACATGAGTTAATCACCCAAGTCAGATTTCTGCCTGCTCTGTTTAAGAAGGACTAAAGGATGTTGTTGTTGTGAAGTCTGAGCTGTAATCTAAACAGTGTTCAGTTTCAAGCATCAGAATGAATATCTCTGAGCTTAACCCATGATCCTTTCCCTCCTGACCCTCTGGTATCAAATCCATCGTCTCTCCCACATTGATCAGGAAGACTCTGAATGACATTGCAAAGCACAATGGTATCATACATGTGTGTGAAACGAATCACAGATGGCTGTGACCTGGCGACAGAACCACTCACTTCCAAAAACTGACAATAATTGTAGCTGTTAAATGTCCTGTGCTGAATACAACTTGGGCCCTGGGCCTGCTGGTGCAAGGCAAGAGTCTGTCACTGCCACCAACAAGAGCAGGGAACAATGACGGCTCTGGGGACCTCTCTGCTCACCCAGACATTCAGCTCCCCTGGCTCTGGCTCAGCTCAAAGCTGCTGCTAAACAAGTCAACCTTTGCTATGAGCAAGATCTGTCCTCTTGTTACAAGACACAGAAGAAAAATGCTGTGACTCACTCTGGGCTCAGGGTTCTGACATGCCTTTGTATTGTCAATGCTGTTGCAAAAATCAACTCTTATTTTTCAGACTACATTAGCAGCTGTGTGATGCTTTGGCACTCTCACTGCTGAGCAAAGGTTACTGCATCCAGTGTTAAATCAAGGGGTGCATTATACTGGAAAAATGTTATTTTGCATAAATAACCTTCTTGAACCATCCCATGTCAGTCTCCAGTCTGTTTCTGGGACAGAGCCATGCCATGTTCCTTCTCATGGCAAAATCACATAAATAGTAAAGAAAAACCAGGAACAGGCTGACATAGGAGTCAGACTTCTGATTCTGAGGCCTTTACCCAGTCATGGAGAAAATTGCTGTTCTTCTTTCAGCATTGTGTAAAATACGAGTTTGTTTACAGATAAAGAAATAACAGAAGAGGGAAGTGGAATGAGTATAAAACTTCACATACTGACTCTCTTTGCTTACTCAGAAAGAGTAGGTAGTCTTGTCTAATTCTGAAGTTCTTTTATGTTTGTTTTGTTACTCAGTAGGGATAATATTTTTTTGTTTGTTTTGTTGTTTTGAGGTGAGCACTCTTCCATAGGTTTTTGTGCTTGGTGTTCTTAAAGATGGAAATTTATGTGGTATACATTTTTTCTCACTATTTCTTTTTGGCTAGCCTTTTTAATAAAATCTCTGTCCAAGAGCCAAATATAAATTTGAAACACTGGCTTCAGTGCTGATGACTGAAGCTGCTAAACCAATGGATATCCCAATGACACATGCATAACATATTCTGGTTTAAACCTCTGAATACATGAGCTTCTTTTTGCCCCTCTCCAAAAAGGTGTAGTTGGCCTGTGGAAGTTCTGTCCTGCAGCTGCTATTGCTGCCAGCTTCTTGTGTAGTAAAGTATAGGATTCCAGTGGTGCTGTAAACTTCATCACTTCTGAAAAGCATTTCTGCACATGCAGGACTGTAAAGTGACACTCACCAGGTGGTTTCTGTGCTCAACTACATCTGCTTTGCCTCTCACAACTTTTTCTAATTGTGAATGCTCTTGGTCCTGGGCTTGAGTCTCCTTCTTACTTTTGCCATTGAATAATGTGTGACATTTCTGCAGTCTGCTCTGAAATTACACCTAGTTACAGTGATCTGTAGAGGCAGTGAGGAATTTCACACTCTTTCGTATGGTCTGTGATCTCAGGTAAGAAAACATTACACAGCCAAACACACTATCTCTTCTTTATTAGATGATACCCCTTGGTTTATATAGAAAAATATATTTTACCACATAAAACTTGCTGGAAAAATTTAAATGGAAGTAGTTAATTTGTATGCCTATTTCAGATATTGAAAATTTCAAGGCAAATTTTGTTTAAGATGCCAAAATATTCTAAATGTGCTGTTTCAGAAGTACCATAGGTCTTTGAAAATATCCTTTCATGGAATGTAGCCTTCTAAATGTTTAATTTAACAGCTGATAATAAAATTCAGGTTCTTCAGGGTGAAAGCTTTCAGAAGTTTATTCAGCTTGTTTATCTAGATAGAGCAGGGATGGAGCATGTAATTGAATAAACAATGGTTTAATTAATTTTTCAGTCTTACAGTGCAGGTCATTGGTACATGTGAGTGATAGCCTCTTTGGCAGATGCTAGTTTCAGATCATAAAGCACTGTTCCACCAAAGAGACCAAAAATGGTTTCTCAGTCCCCATCTGTGTTTTACTTCTGAAGAAAGTAATATAAATTTTTTATCTTTTTTTTTTGTAGTTGATACAGAAATGCTGGTTTGAAAGTAGTTTGTCTTTCACTTCAACATGAACCCTTTCCTGGAGGAAGGCAGCCTGGGTGTCCAGACCTGGTTTGCACAGGATTCCAGCAGATCCCAGGGAATATGGGCTTATGGGCAGTCCAGGCTGGCACAGGATTGCCTGGGTGTGTGTATGGACACTGACAGGCTCTGTCTGGGTTGGCAGGGTCACATGAAGTGCCACAGCAGCACGGCCTTTGTTTGATTTCTCCCTTCTGAACTCAGGGCTGGGAATAAGAAAGAAGTCTGAGCAAGCAGAGTTTGGCCATTCTTACTTCTAATATGTAGTTTCCAGATTTAGGGTTGTACTTTTGGCTTGGTTTTTCTGCTTGTTTATTTTGACTCTTTCTACTGAAGCAAACAGAGCATTTGTAAAGTGCAGACACATTTTGAAGAACCACAATAAAACGAAAGAAAATCACAATAATTAGAAAGACTGAGTAAAGGTCAAAGACAGAGCTGGTTAAAATCATCACTCAAACTTGCTCTATAGTTTTCCTGTGCTGCGTCATAGCTCCTCAGCCTTTTGCTGGGCACTGCCAGTCCTGTTTGCTTGATTGTCTTGCTCCAAGTCCTCATCCTATTTTAGAAGTCCTGAGACCACAGCTGCATGAAGAAAGAATATATGGACAAACATTAGGATTTCTTATTAAACTCAACATTGTTTTACAACCTCAGATAGGCTGAAAAAATCAGACTAAGGGCTTAAAATGCCCAGTTTTTCTCAGATTTGTCTTATAGTGCCATTTTTTAGATCCTGATATTTTTATTATTTTTAATTAGCTCTTTGACTGTGACTTCAGGAAAAAAGGCAAGCATGAATTATTGAGAAGCTGCATTTCCTGACACAGGTAGTATGACTGGAGGATCATAGAGGTAATTTGGCTGCTAGTATGAAAAGGTCTCATTAGGAATATTTTATGTCTTTATAACAATGTGTTTACATTGCCCTTTATGTTTTTCAGCTCCATTGATACTGAAATACAGTGGAGATCTAACTGCAAGGAAAATTTGTATGAGTATTTCCTTAATTAAGAAAAGCATCAGCAAAGATTTTTTCATTCTGATCAGACCAAGCAAATGTGAGAAAATCAACTACATCATCTGGTAACATCTGTAGATCATGTGGATTGAAAACACGCAGTTCCAGATCTTTTGCAAGGAAATAGAATAATAATGGGTGTAGAAAGTCCTAAGCAAATTTAAGTCTCCAAGAAAGGTGTTTTCTGGTCTGCACCACTCTGAATAATCAACTAATACAGCAATTAATCACTCTGTTAGTAAGTTCTGCAGAAGAGAAAAGAAACAGAGAGAACCTCTCATCTTCCTCCAGAAGATGAGTAAGCCAGAGATTTGGGGAAGAGTGAGCATAAGGAGACATCCATCAATGTGCAACAGCAGCCAGAAGCTGGAAATTGAGGAAAAATTGGCTCAAAGCATAAAAGTCAAACCGAAAACTCAGCAAGCAAGATGTTAAAAGTAAAAAACAGACCCCACCTACCCCATAGATGGTACAGAACTGGGAGTAGAAGCTATTGAAGAGTTGGCTGGCTCTCTGGTGGGAAAGCTGTGTCCTCTCCACCCTGTATTCACTGGAAAAGCCTCTGGTGTTTGCTGGAATGTCCTTTGTGCTAATAGAGTTGTCTCTGGCCTGGTTGTCTCTGCAGTAGGAAGCTTCTTCTTAAAAAGAAAAACTGCAATACCAAGAAACATCAAAACCAACAACTAAACCCCACAATAACAGGATTTAGAAACAAAAACCAAATAAGTTTATAGTAGCAGACTGGCTGTTAACCTTTTCTATACGCAGATTGTTGTCATTTATTTTTGAAATATGGCACTAACTTCTGGGTTTATTCATGAATGCTCTGAGAAATTTACTTTCCTTTTATTACAGGACAGAAGATCCCACAACTCTGTGATCTTTTCTTTCACTTTCTGCCTTAGTTTGAAAGACTCATTTGGGTTTTTTTGCCTTGTTCCTCTGCATTATATTTCTTGGCTTTTTACAGAGGTACAATTTCTGTGCTCCAAACTCTTCTCACATAATATAACTAAATCCATATGTCCAATTCATACAATTGAACATGAATCTCTGGCAGAAGGTCCCTTGAAATCTGACTACTACTTTGGCATTTTTCATCCCATGCAGTTTTTTTATGAGATTTTTGCCCATGCAGCTCTAATGTTTGGCAATTGGAAATCAAAACACCTTCTTTCCTGCTGTAGATCTTAAATAATTTTTTTAAGATTTGGTTCCCAGTTTTTGCATTCAAAGCAGAGTGACCTAAAAATTAGCTGTTCTGTTTTCCTAGTCCTTCCTGTTCTTCAAAGACAAGCTAAAAATTTCAAGACATGCCTTTAAAAAGGTATGGAAACTCCAGCATTTTGCCTAATGTTCCTCTGTCCTAATCCAATTTCTTTGAAAGACAGATTGGATCAGCAGCCTGTACTTGATTGCAGATGTTGGTCTGACTCTTGTTTGCTAACCTACGTGAGAGATGAGGAAGTGGAAGCAGTGTGTTGTGGGTTGTGTTTTTCCACCACATTTCAAAGCAACTCATCTTCTCGATCAAAATTAGCTGTGCCAGTGTTCTGCATTTGATTTAGACAGGAAAAGTCACAACAGTATTCTAGTTTCTGCAGCAGTCAAAGTCTTTTCAGTTTCCTTATCTGAATGCTGCCATTTTGCTTTATATGCTGGTGAAATGAAGCTCTTTCATGAGTCCTTGTACTGTGACCAAACTCTGTAAAATGAAAAAGATTAAACACTAAAAGACGTGTGCACAATGTTCTTCTGCACTGAGCCCCCCCCCCCAAAAAAAAAAAATCAAGCTGTAAAAAGTCTCTGAGCTAGCCAAAGGAGTTGTGAGGAAGTTTGAGTGTTTCCAAAGATATTTGGAGAGAATATGTGTTTATATAGTAAATTTATTTCAAACAAAAGCAATTTATCTTGTCTGAAAATTCACATGGTTGGTAATGCAATTGAATTAGAAAAACAAGAACAGGATGCTCAAAAATTCTTACACATTTAAAAACAACACTAGACACTCGCTGTTTTAGAACAAAATTATATTGCTTTCTGTAAAATGCAGTGGCAGGACAACCATTTTCTCACTGGCAGGTAACAGCAGTTCCAAAAAATGTGCTTTGTCCAATGTTGCTGTAGAAAGTGTTGCTGGCTGGAAACTAGCATGGTCATTAATCAAAACAAAAAGAACAAACTGTTATATAAAGCAATAATTTTACTAGGCAAGTACTTTGAGTCAGCTTAAAACAGATGATCAGAACATACTACCCAGTTCTTGTTTTATTGTCTCCATAAAAACTTGGAAGAATGCATGTCTCGTCTAAATTTTTTTTTTTCCAGGCTCAAATATAATCTACTTCTGCAAGTGGTTTGGGATTTGTTTTTTGGTTTGTTTTTGTTTAGTTTCTTTGGGGTTTTTGGTGGATTTGGTTTTTTGTTAGTCCATTGGTTTGTTGGGCTTTTTAATCTTTCTGTTTCTTGCAACTTTTTCAACTTTTTGGTGTCTGGCTGCTTGCTGTGGGGCCTCAAGCACACACGTTGTCCTCCTTGACTGCATTGTAGCTGAACAGGAGTGAACACCAATTGGAAGTTTAACTGGGGGTGTTGTTATCAACAGGTACCATGGAAATGTCTGGATAATCTGAAGCAGTCTAAGCATAAGTAACAGGATGAAAGTGAGCGGAAGGAAATTTATGCTGATCCTCAGGGGGAAACATCCTGTTAAATTACATAAAAGGTCGCTGGGGAACAAGTAGGTGCTTGGAGTCACTGTAGACTGAAATTTGAGGTTTACTTGCAGGCAGCTGTTTTGGCAGGAGAAGGTATTTTTCTGATTAATATTAAACTCAATATTTGTTGCAAATGTTCTGATTCCATGGGCCTTACTGAGCACTGGTAACTTTCTCAGTTTACGTGTCCAAGTGCCTGGCGTGTCTCTTTTCAAATCAGCACTGGGAATCCCTATTCACTGGTGACAATACCATTCGGCTGGAAAATATTAATTGAGCTCAGAGACATTTCAGAGACTAAGGCACTATTGTGTTGTCTCACCAAGTATATAAATTATACAGATCTTTCTTGAGCAGAGGCCTGTAATTGGAGCTCAAGCAGCCAATTTTTTCCTATCTTAGAGTAAGTGGGGAAGAGGAAATAATTTAGTTAGAAACCTGAGTTTAAATAAGAAGTTGTTTGGTTAGAAATAATTCAACTATTTATCTGGGGGTTTTTATTCCATTTCAGAGAGACTGTACAAAAAAAAAAGGAGAGTAATAGGAAATGAATTAATGGAAAAACAAAATGAAATTCAGATATGGTATTGTAAAATGTTTAATATTAATATACTAAATTTATCCTACATGGACTACTTATTGGTTCCAGTAAGCTGCTTCTTCCACCCCTGTTATGCTCAGTTTGATTTTGCTCTCTTGCTATCCCTCCTTTACAGGAACACAATTTTAAATAATATGCTAGTTTACTTGTGACTCCTGCTCGCCCAAATAGTTGAGGATTCGCAAAACCAAGCCTTATATTTCTACTCCTTCATATTGTTGCAGAAGCTGAAGAAGTATTTTTTTAATTTCACTTTCTATTATTTTTAGGCTAAAGGAGTGACTGAACACAGATTAGCTCCTCCTGGTCCTCCCACAGTCAATTTACCAGTGGCAAAAAGAGAATGCACTAAATTCCTTTACTGTACAGTGATCTTTGTGTCTGCTATAACAAAGGCATTATAAGAAGTTTTTAAATATTAAAGAATGTAAGATTTTTCTTGTGTAGAATTCACACAGCTAGAGCATTAGAAAAAAGGATTTATAAGGCTTTTTGCTCATTTGCCTGATAAAACCAACAGAAACACCCCAAAAAAGGAGCTTGCTCAATTCAGTGTGCACCCCAGGATGCTTGGTAAGCTGCCTGGCTCGTAAAAGAGCATAATTCTTCCTGAAGCATTCTCATGAATGACACCTTGCATTATACCCTGATTAGAGTGAAATATTTTTGGATGTTGTTTTGGAGAATTGAGATGACAATGAAGCAAGCTGGTAGACATTTTTAACAGTACCTTGCTTTTATTATTATAGAGATTTTTCTTATGAATCAATGCCAGAAGTTCCCTTCGATGACTTTTGAGGTTTATTTATTCACGTTTATACTAATAAAAAGCAGCAGAGAGAAATCATGAATGTGATACTTTCCAATTCATATTTGTCTGGGTCATATATAGTGGTATATCAAGATGTTGCTTAAAGCAGATATGTTTTTATATAATAAAATCAGACTTTGTTGAAACTGATGGGTAGAAAAACAGCCTTCGCCTGTCCCTCTTTGCTGTCATCTTTGCTCAGTTTTTGGAAACCAATGACCTCTAAGAGTCTCTTAGAAATCCCCCTGTGAGATGTGGGAAGCAGTCAAGTGTCACTACTGGTCTCAGTCTTGTACACCTTTTCACATCCCACAGATGTGATTTAAACAGCTCTGAACCTGTTTTTACATAACACTTGTTGTAAGGAAGCCAAATTGCCTTTTTCTGAGGCTTTGAATTCATAAAAGACGCAATTGGTATAAAGCCACTGTGTCTTCTTAATACTTGTTCAGCCTTAGGCTAAATACACCTCACCACCAAGCTCTCTGACTGTATCTAAAAATTCTAAAATTAATAATTTGAAGTGTTTTCTGAATATTTGTCGGTATTATTTTCCTGTATATTGAGAAACTTTTTTTTTATTTTTAGCTTAAAACCTGCTAAAAAATAACATACTGTAGAATAATGTGGTGAATAAAAATCATTACACATCTGAACTGTACTTGACCTATCAAAAATTCAGTGAAAAATCACTACTAGCCTGAGTTCACAAAGATAACAGACTAGGGTTTTCAGTCAGCTGGTACTCAGCAAGCTCTGA
The DNA here is from genome assembly GCA_013397795.1 of Orthonyx spaldingii. Taxonomy (NCBI): domain Eukaryota; kingdom Metazoa; phylum Chordata; class Aves; order Passeriformes; family Orthonychidae; genus Orthonyx; species Orthonyx spaldingii. The sequence continues at coordinate 1,156,448 of VZTJ01005902.1, forward strand.
GCTGTGACATTGGCTTAGAATATTCTATGACCATTTATTCATCACCAAGAATTAAAAATGGTTTGTTATTCAAATAAAAAAATGTAACAGCACTATTACTGTCAATTCAGTAGCTTCGAAGCCCATTTCTAAATTAAATGCTTTAACAAAACTAATTTTCTTCCTGGAGAGAATGGACAGGAAAAAAGCAAAATAAAACAAAACCAAAACCAAATAAACAAATAAAAGCCACAAAAATCCCTCAGTGCTCTTTAGAGTTATGAGGCCGATTTGCAGAAGCATTGAATGCATCTGCACACTGAAAGGGATGGAAGATAAAAGCACAGGCTGTAACACCAGAACTCCTTGACCCAAATCAGAATTCTGAGACTAAATCAAAATGATAGCTACGTGTTTGATAGATGTAAACTAGCATGTAATTACCTGCCCCAAACTCCATCATTTGATTTTAAGTCCTTTGAAGAGCTTTCCTTATTTTTATGAATATAATCTGAAAACATTCCGGCTCTGCGATGTTGGTGTTGTCAACGATCTCCTTCCAAATCCTGAAAGAATGATTTTCATAGGAATCAAAAAAAATATCCTGAAAATAACATTTAATTAAATAGCATTTGAAGTCTTTCTTTTTCTCTCTTTCAGTGATCCTTCTGTAATTACCTTGTTCCCTCCTTAGTTATGTAGGAATTTCAGTCCAAGAAGCACTGGGTGAGGCTTCAGAGGTGCTTGGAAAAGTGTCAGTATTCCCATACATCACCAAGTACTCATTGCCAATGGATTCCTATTTCTCCTCATTCTAAGAATTTCTGAAAGTTCAGGAAATAAGCTGTATTTCATTGCAGCTTTACTGGGTATTTATCATCATAAAGCTTAGGAGATTAATCATTTCTGCAATAAAACTAATCTTTGTAAATACATTCTAATGCACATTATTTTTTCTTTATCAGAGGAATTAACCTCTGCTACCAAAATCCACCATAAACTGTAAAAACTAAAGAGGACACTAAAACCATAGTTGTAAAAAGGACGTAAATCAATTTAAAATTAACAATAAGCTTTCTAGTTGAGCTGTTTATTGTCATTCATATCGAAATTTTATGGGAGACTAAAAATGTCAGCTATTTCTGTGCATCTGATCATCGACTTGCAAACTTACCCATTAGTTAGAATAATGAATTTCAAAGCAAACATCCATTTTGAGTGACCAAACCATCTAAAATTTAAAAATGTTTGAAATTAATGACACAGAAAACAATGCATTTCAAACAAGTCTATAAAAGTTAATATGTCTCAATGTAAGTGGGCTATGATCTACCATTAGATTAAAAATTTTTACCTTCAAAAAGAAATCTGCACCAGCATATTTTATAGCAAGTCTCTCACAGAAATACTCTTGATTCAGAGTAACTAAATCTCAAGTCACAAATAGCAAATACCTGAAAAGTGATATAAAACCATTGCTAGTAAAATTTGAAAATGACCAAAAAAACCCTAATAAAGTAGCAATAAGTAATTGTGCTGGGTCAATCTTACAGCTCAGTTTGGGTGAGCAACCATGCTTGATGTAATAGAAAAAATTCTGGCTAAAATCTCAAGTTTGTGTATTCCATAGAAATTTGCTAAGTTCAGCTGTCTTCAGTCACATGGAGTCTGCTGTAAAATTTTGCTTTGGTCTTATGTGTTGTTCTTTTAGCTGTCCTGAGATTTTATTTGAGTCTGGGAATTTAAAAGCCTCAAAACATTTGAAATAAGTAAGGCTGCTTTTCCCATAAAAATGTGAAAGGGGAGAGTTTCACAAGGTTACAACATGAAGCCAAAATCAGAACTGTTTTTCCTAAGCCTGATACCAAGGCAACCATGAGAATCTGAAACCTGTGACGTGATTCACACCATATCCACTTCTTTTGGAAACTAGATGAGTTTTCAGTAATCTTATATTTATTATATGCTTTCTGTAGCTGTAATATTTAGCCTCTAGCCTTGCCCTTGTTAAAACATCCTGTTGTTGCAGAACTCCACTTTTTGATGACTCAACCTTGCAAGATGTCTTTCTGTTGAATGATGACAGTGATGCTGAGTCTTTATTCTTTGCTTAATGACATATTTAATGATAAATAGTTGATAACTGAGATCCAAATTCTTTTATGTGACTAAAATAAGTGATAACCAGCTCAGACTAAGCAATTCCTCTGTAACCTTAGGCGAGACACTTCAGCTCTCTGTAGCTAACGTTTTTATCTATAAAATGTGACTGGCATCACTTCATTTATTTAAAGAAAGCAACAACAGAGCTTTTAGCCTCCAGCACTGTGATAATGCACATCTGACAGGCATTACTGTTCACAATCAAAGAAATTAATGAGTACTACATGGGACTAAGCAATTACTCTGTACAAGTCCAAGGCTTTGAGTGTTTTACACCTAGACATGAGAATTTCAAGCTTTGAGTTCTGATGTAGAGATTTGAGAGGTTTTGGTTATTACTTTAAGACAAGCAAACAGTTGCTTTTCTGTTCAGTATTGAACCTGCCATGTGAAGAGTTCAACTTTTGAATGCATTGCATTCGATTTCCTTGGTGAAGGGAACAAGGATCTCCGTCACTGGATTCTCTGGAGAGGTGTCTCTGAAGTTTAACATGCCTTCAGGGAAACTGCAAAATCCACGACATGTCCCTTTTCACCACACTGAGAAATTCCACACCACTAGCACCACGACTGGGTTGCAGCCATCTGTATGGAATGCTTGTTTTCTGAGGTGTGAGCTTGAGGAATATTTTTCAGTTAACAGTGGGTTTTTATTATTTTAGTTATCAATATTTACACCTTACACAAATTGAGTGTTGATAAATGCACAATAGGCACAAATATCTTCCATGACTGTAAGTGGGGACAATAATAAAGGCCACAGTGTCTAGGGTTTTTTTAATTTTTATTGTCATTGCCAGTCTTGAGTATTAAAACTATAAACCATTTCTAACTGCCTTGAACCAAGGGGTTGGATTCATTTTTCCTTCTCTTCTAAACTGCTCAGTAATGAAGTTCATTCTTTTTCATGTGGTTTATGACCTAAACATTTCTTTATTTTTAATGCCATCACTTTCTCTGGTATTAGACTGCCTCTAACCCACAACTCATCTACATATTATCTCGCAGACTCACAGGAAAGTTTCTCCTCTCCCAGGCACTATTCATCTTGCATATAGGTAACATCTTTCTGCTAAACCATTAATAAGTATCATGTAGTTGAGCTTCCACCCATTTGAAGGTCACAAAACAACAAATACACCTAGAACATACCATGAATTTAACTCATCATTTCTTCTGTAAATTGTTATTGTTTATGACAGAACACATCTTCATGGCACTCCTAAACCTCATCACACCTTCACATTGTGCTTTCCATGTAAAGTCATCCAACGTTTTTACAGCATAGTTATAAAATAAGCATGGCTCAGTTCTTACACCTTTCTTTAAAGAAAATCTCATGCAAACTATTAAGGTCTTTCCTTCTGGTTTCCAGGGGACATGAAGCCAGGCCCATGTGGGCTCCAACATTATCTCTTTGGTCCGACACCTGATCTGGATAATTAGGAGCCTGAGACTCCCCAAAGCAAAAAGACCACCCTGGGAAAAGCATATGGTTATCTGAATTTGGATTTTGAGCTTGCATGTGCTTTCAGATTAAAAGGAACTCTTTGCAGGACTGTAACTGGCACACTTATATTGTGACATTTAAAGTTCAGCTCTCTTTGTTTTTCTTTCTGAATTTGGCTTCATTTGGGGGATTTGATTTACATGAAACCCAGAAAAAGACAAGGTTGCCATTGTATTTCTCTCTTATTGCCATATAATGCCATCCATCATAGATTAAAAAGGTGATGGTATGATGTTTCTCTGTTTGGGTGCAATGATATTCAATATGCTTTTTGGAGAGCTCTATGGTCAAAGTCAGAGAAACCAGAGCTTTTCTTCTGACCTTTCTCATGTCCTTTGTAGAATTTTGATAGAGTGGGAACATTGCTTCTAAGTCTGTAAGCTCTTAAGACAGATAAAGGCATGTGGAATTTCTGGTATCAGGTTGCCAGTATCTTGAAGAACAAGAAATCATTTAAATTGACACACTTTTGTAAAATTCTGATGTCCTGCAAGTAAATTTTGAGTGCCCTGAAATCAATGAAGTGGAACTTAAGAAAAGTGGCTTAAGAAATGTTTTAGGGATGACATTACTGTTCTCTAAAGAGTTGACTTCATTTCAACTACTTTCTCACCCCCTGCTATGCGTATGGAGGTGCTGCTGCCCACAAAGAGGGCACCTGAGAGAGGGCTGGCAGCTTACAGGAGCTTTTGCCTCCTGCTCTGAGCTACCTTTTTTCCCCTTTGTACTTTATAAATTGATCACAGTTTGCAGGCAGAAAATGGCCTGGAGATTTTAACATAGATGCAGTCATTAGATTTAGCCTGCTTTTAATAAAGTATAATGCAGGATTCAGTAAAAGGTAGGCAAACGGCTTCGCTTCTTGTGTTTTCCTTTTTAAAACTTACAGAGTAATGATGCCCTGAGCATACTAAGGAGCCTGGGATGTAGACTGGAAGATTTATTTGAGGTTTTTATGGCTGGGCTTGTTCTGCATCTGTCTCATCCCTCTGCCTTGGTCTAGTCTTGCCCATGAGTGATCTGGATCACAGAACCAGAAAAATATCTCTTCCCTTAGGCTGAGTCAGGAGATCCTGTATTATGCAGCAAATTTCCCTTCCCTCCACTATCCTCCCAGTATCTGAGTCGAGAGTTCAAGAAGAAAAACTACCACTATGTCTGCTATTTCATAGCTGGCTTGTGTATTGGAATCTCACCTTTCAGTATGGTCTTTATACGTGTTAAATGATTGAAAACTCCTAACAGAAAAGCCTGTGGTATGTATATCTCAGGGCATGATACATAAGTCCATCACTATTTTTTTTTCCATTAGCTAATGCAGTTGCAAGGATGAGAGAAAATAAACCCCATTGAAAATAGGAACCTGTCCCATGTTCTGAGACAAAATGAGAAGGAAGTGTTGAAACACAGCATGGCAAAAATGTAAGAGTTACACACACTTGCAAATCAGTAGTGTCACAGTTAACCAGCACTAAAAGCTGCTCATCTTAATAATGATGTCTTGAAAATATGCAGCAATTACTCATGATAGTCTTGAGATACACTTCTTTCACAAGATCAGGCTTGTGATGAGTGTTTAACTCACAGAGTTACATTCATTCATTCAAAATGATTAATTGAGCATGGTTTTAATTTCTGTTTAGGAAAAATGCAAATAGAAGTCAAACCTCCTTGCCTTTATGGGCTTCAGAAGTTGCTTTCTGTGTCAGTCTTGCATAAGTTAGAGCTCTGGAAAGGAATTTGAAATTGTGGGTTTTACACGGTTCAGAATTTTCCCAAGTACTAATATTTATTAAAGGAAATTCAGTACCTATCTGGAACATCAAATCTGTTTAACAATGCAATACTGTGGCTTTACACCCTGTTCTCTGGAGTAAGCTAAGACTTTCTACCTAATGAAACAGGACCTGATTTTCTTTTCAAACTCTGGAGAACAGACAAGCAGTATTTCATTTATATTTCTTACCATTATTTTAAAGGTTGTTGTTAAAACATATCTTTATGCTGCTGAATAACATTGGATATGTCTTTACTTTGGGAGTAGACAGAGGTCATTAAAATCTGTCTTTTTTTTCTCTCCCACAGTCCTGTCCTTCCCCAGTGCACCCACATTTTGCATACATTTACCAGTGTTATTTTACCACTTGTAATGATTAACCACATTGGCAGCTCTTTGTAGACTCTGAAACAGCAGACTAGGAGGGAGAGGAACTGCACAAACCTTCCCACATCCCTTCACTAGGGATTTTTCCCAAGACTTCAGAGCAGTGTTAACCCCCAGTCTGTTCACCATGAAGAAAACCCAATGACTTCTGCGACCACGGACACCAATTTCCCTGCTAATGTTCAAATGTGGGAATTCACTGCTGTGGAAAACCAGTACCGTTGGTGAGTCTGTAGTTCAAATCAGCACAAAAAGTGATGAAGCCATTTATCCTGACATACTGGTTAGATGTCACATACAAAATTGCTCTGAGCAGGGGAATATTTGGCTGAGGCACAGGATGACTGATTGGTTTTTCAACTCTGTTACATGGTAGTTGAGACCTTCTACCTGAAGTGCTTCACAGCAAACTTTCTGAGCAATGCAGGTGACACAGAACTTGTATGAGTGAGCAGAAATGGCTTGATGAAGTTTTTATCACTATTAAAGGAAAAGACTGTATCCATTATATCACAAACTAGCAATTTCTGTCTGTAGTGTGGGGTTTAGCGGTACTCTGGCAGGTCTTTTCAGTATGATTTTTTCTTGCTGTGGATGCTGAGGATATATTTTTATGTACTTTTTATCTGTCCTCCACTGATGTATCCACTGTTTTGCCCACAATATTCTGTCACAAAATTTTAAATACACCCATCCCTCTTTTTTGTAGGATATACAGGGAGAAAGCCCATAGTGAATAAAATTTAATAACTATTGATGTGCTACTAAATAAAACTAATTCAGTATCTATACAGCATCAGTCTGGTAATCATAAGCAGACATAAAGAAGCAGTAAAAATTTAATTAAACCTGTTGTATTATTGTTATACTTCAACCTCAAATGGAACAGGGAAAAAGTAATCTTAGAACAGCTAAACCACATACTAGGAGATTTGCAGACCTTTATAATTTAAAGTAAGAAAATAAATAAGATCAGAAATAGTTTTAGATTGAACTAAGTCAGTGGTTATAACATGAAGTTGCCTGAAATAGGTTCACTTGGTTATACCTTAGCAGAGAAGAGACATGAATAAGAAATTACTTTGCACCACTGATGTGCTCAGCTCTATCCATATGGGAGGCACCTGTAGCTGTCATAGGAATGCTCCGAGTAGAAATGCAGGAATATGGAAGATGATTCAACTGGGTTTTTGCTTCCACAGTCTATTCCTCTGCTGAGTTTAATTTAAGCACTGCTGAATTGTAAACCCAGAGCATATCAGAGAGAGAAATTTCTGATCATTCACAACACAGAGTCTATAAAATATTCATAAAACCTCTGCAATCTGAATTAGCCTTTCAAGTAATAAAAAAACCCACATCAAAGTAATACAATAAATGAGGGGGTCCCTCTACTATATGTGATATGAAGCATAAGAATTTCTTTTAAATACTTGATTCATGGAAAGTAAATGAGGCATTTTCTGATGCAACAATCGTGGGATTTCTGTATGAAAAAAAAACTGTATGAAAGAGTAACAAGGTATTGTGTTATTGTTAACAGCTCTATTTCCTACCATCTAAACTAATGAGCACCTTTGATCTTCTCTGAATTCTTCATGCTTCATTGTTTCCATCATTGTCAAAGCCCACTCCTTTACTTTTCTTGGGAAATAATTTTCATAATGCAGAGTGACTGTTTATGGAGCGCAGTGAGTGTTCCACTCAAGGAAGAAAGGGCATCATCTGATAAAAGGAGATATATCCTTGAGACAGCTACAAAATTAGATAATTTTTGCAGAGAGCAGATTTTTTTTCCTGCCAGTCAGAATTTAAAGAAAGGAATCATCCCATATTTGGCAGACAATTTTGCTTCTCCACGGGTAAACAACATTGAGTAAAAATAGTTGCAATTTTTTTTTTCTCAGATAATTTTATTATTTTGATTATTTTTAAGTGCCTGGTTAATTAAAAAGCTTAAAAAAATAAACTGCAACAATTGTTCCAGAGATATAGGCAATGTTCATGTCATCTTTTTATGAGATCATTTTTAATTTCAGTTTTCAGATTTCTGTATCACTAATTTTTGCTTTTTGGTCCCCAAACAGCAGATAGCAATGCAGGAAGACACCTGCCACCTTCCATATTGCTGGTGCACAAATCTGAATAAATTTCTTTGAAGCATTGATGTTGGATATTAAAATATAAGGCTCTAATCCTAAAGTGTCTCCTAAATTTGAAAGTCCTTAATTTTAATAGCACCTGTCTCAAGATTGCATAGATCGATTTTTTTACAGGATTTATTAGACATATTTTCATAAGGAACAAGAGAGGATGATTTTAAAGAGTTTCAGTTACAAATGTGTATGTATGTAGCACAGGATGACTATATTTGAATGTTTCTGATACAAATAAAAACTATGATTTAAAAAGCAAATCCCTACTCACAAATAGGTAACATTGCCATGGCAGATTCTGGAAAAGAGAAGATCCTGCACGTGAATACAGAGGATCTCATTCTCACTGCTTTTGTACCTAGCACAACTCCCATTGGCCTCAGAGGATTTACATCAGTGTGAATGACACAAGAACCAACCTGAAGGATGCAGTGTTCAGAAGAGTAACTTAAAGCCTGTTCTGTCTCTGAACAGGCTGACTTTTCAAACTGGAAGCAAAGTTAAATACGTTGACCTGTCAGTCTGAGGTGTCCTGCACTCCTTGCAGTCACTGAGGGTTGTGTCCTGCAGCACTTCACAGTGTCCTGCTCTTGCTAAAGGCAGCTCTCAATCTGAGTGCCTTTGTCAGCGAGACCCTGCTGTCTCCCCTCAGCCTGTGCTTGTCTGAAAGTGGGGAAAAAAAAGCAAAGTTTGCCTTAGGAATAGATCCCAGTGTGACCAAGAAGGGACAGAGCTGAAGAGGCCCTGGATTCCTCACCCACTGCTCTGCAAAGTATCTGACTGGAGAGAGGCTGACAACATTCCCACATTCCTTTTTGAAACTAACCTTCCTTAAACAACAAGAGTAGAAGAGATCAAACAAGAACCAGTTTTATTCAAAGAAGCAGTGTGAGAGATCAGCAAGAAGCAATCTTATCCCTAGAGCAAGGACAAAACATATTTTCTCCTCTCATCATACTCTCCCGGAAATATCTTGATCAATATCAGAGCTCTATGTAATATGTAAAGGAGATTACATTCCATAAGATATATTTTAAATTATACATTTCGACACACAGTATTAATATGAAATGCAATTTTATCTGATTTTAATACTTTAATGCTAGCTTCCATTATTTGCACAGTAAGTAAAGGAAGAGATGCACAGAAACCTGGATTTAATTAGATAGGACATGCTATCACTTACTGAATAGCATAAGTAGAATACATTAAATACAAGCACTGTATAATATTTTTTGTCCTGAGATGATGCACAGCAACACAGCAAACGTGCATTTAATGCTGACTGCCAAAACCCATGCAAATTTTATAGAATGTAAATTGACCACATTTTCTCTTTTTTTTTCTTTTTTTTTTTTTTTTTGTGGCTATTATTTATTAGATTCATCCACCTTTAAAAACCATTTGTCATTTTTGCCTTTCATTAATTCTATTTGTAATGACCAAAAGAAAACACTGCACAATTTGTACATGACTGAGTCTTGTACATGACTTGAGCTATTACTGTCAGTGGCAGCTTTCTTTACCCAAAATGTGTGATTATGCCACATACAATAGCACCAGATGTAAGAACCAAAAAGAAAAGGGGTTTGCAGAAGGAAAGTCAGCAAGACTGGGCTATGACCCAGGGAAATATCCACCTCCAGGTATTGAAAATCTACTAAAGAATGAAATTACTTTTTTACTTTTTAGTTCCCATTGAGCACAGTCTAAATGCCAGTGTGATTCATCAATGTCCTTGATAATTCCCTGGGACATCTACTTACAGGGCTGCTAGTGCTGTTTGTGCTCCCTGCTGCTCTTGGAGAAGGCAGTGCAGGAGCCACGCGCAGCCAGAGTTGCAGCCAGAGCCTGGTGGTACCTGCTGGCAGTGACAGGGAGCCAGGCACTCATCCTTGTGCCTTCGTGTAAAACCCCAGCCCAGGATGGCTTTTCTTTCCAGCAGTGGCACTGCTTTCAGACTCCATTCATGCTGGACAAATAACAGTTGTTGCCTAAGCCTTACTCTTTACTGCTGTGTTATAGCTCCTGGTGACCAACAAAACCAAGGCCAGTCCTCAGATGTGGTTTCTCTGTTTTTCTTGGGCTGCTTTTCCTCTCTGAAGTACTGTTCTGGTCCTTTCATTGCAGTGACATCTGAGCACCTCACTGCCCTTAATCCCTGAGCAGTTTCAAGGGCAAGAGAGAGGATGGTGACCAGTGCTGTCCTAACTCCACATACGTCCCACTTTTTTTCTGTTTGGTTTTTGTCTTTGATCATTAATTCCCATTAGGTGAAAAGTTTTGTACACTGCAGTTTGTTATACATAATAGAAAACTGTTGGGCAATATTAAAACAGTTTTTTATTTTGTAGAAGAAGAGTCAAAACCAGAACAACTAAATTTCTCCCCATCTCAAGGGGTTCTAATTTCCAGTTGCTTCTTCTATTTCCACGAGACTTTTTGATTTTCCCTCAGAGCAGACTCTTTCTTATGTTCAGGAAACCTTTGTACCTTTATTCATAGCTGCCTACATGAATTTTTGGGTTGTTATTTATGCCATTATGTTAATGCCCCTTTCATCTTAAAATACTGCACTGAATTTGTCTTAATTTTCTGTTAAAGGTTACACTGACAAAGGCTAATAAAACACATGGAGGATTATTTGCATTTACTTACAAAGCTGCAGTATCCAGGACGACATCATCACTTCTATAAAGTATTATCCCATAAAGTTCATTTTGAAAGTGAATGTCATATCTCACTTTACTATGACATGCAAACAGCCTATCTATCTAAGCCTTTACAGCACATCCATCACACCAGAAGTGTGCTGGTGTCAGTGAATCAAAAGCTACAGCAGCAGTTAACAAGAAGTGTGCTAATTAATGGCTCAGATAGAAAGTTTTAAGAGTGATTTTTCCAGACACTTCACTCAAAAGTGATTGAGAAGGAAATGCCTCTTTAAAATTTTTATATAATGTCACACTAAATGAACCATAAAGAAACAATATAGAAAATACATAGCTTGGAATTTATGAGAACATTTTACAACTATTAAAGTCCATGTTTAAAGGTCTGGATTTTAAATGGAGCCGAGGGACCTTTGAAAGCAGATTTACCAGCAAGGTCATCTTTAAAAATGGAAAGGAAGAAAACCAGGTCCCAAATATCAGTCAGGAACATAACAAAGCCCAAAATTCCTAGAGGAGAGAAGAATGGACACTAAATGCTAAGAAATCATTATACAGAGCATATTTATTCAAATCCAAAAGAAATGTTGTCTGCCAGTCACCAGCTAAATTGCAGCTGGCTTTTAGAAAAAAAATCCTTTTGGACCAACCATCCTCACTGGCTATTTAAAACTGTTACTGTTCACTAGCTTGGCTGAGGACATGTTACTGCACCTCAGAACATACAAATCTTGTCTCATGAGAAAACAGTTGTCAAAACATTTTTTTCCCCTTCATGACATATGGAAAGAAATTCTTCATACATATTGAAACCATTTTTCTTTCTTTGAAGTAGTTTCAGTCATATGATATATGGTAACAGAAAGCCAAGCTCCAAAATATAAACCTAGAACAAAAAAAATCTAAAAAATTTGAAATATGTCTATTTTTTGGAACATCTTTTCTCCCGTTATTTCATCAATAAATTCAATTCCTGTGAAATGGGTACCTCCTTTACAAAGTAGAGTTGATGTTGTAAGACAATGTATTAACTTGGATTTAGATTCTCAGATGACATTTCTTTCAAAGTTTTTTTCCAAACTGACCTGATAATAGAAACATGACCCATATTGTGTGCAAATAAAGGTCCTTTTTGCTTTAAATGAGGCCGTTAGCTCCCCACCCCCTCCAAGAAGACAAATTCCAAATCTTTTTTTGAAAGGGAGTACAAAAAAATCTGACTATTAATATTTTTGGCTGTAAATATAAGGTCAAGCTCTTTCAGTACCTGAGAAATGGAAAGCAAAAGTGTAGTGGCAGAAATAAACCTTGTTGCATTCTTGCATCCTTTTTTTTCATAGCCTAAGTCCCCTCCCAGCTACACAGATTGTCACACTTAGTATTTGGTAATAATTTAAGTAGTGCCAAACACACACTTACCCTTTCCTACCCCACAGATATTAAACTGTGTTTTTATAGGAGAGCCAGGGTTATTTGGGGAGCAACTGCACAGATGTTGGGAGGAGTAGTGGGAGAACACCCCCCCTGCATTGTATAATCTGGTGATCTTCATCCACAGTGGGCAGCCAGAGGTGAGCAGGTCCCACCCTCTGCCCAGGGATGATTTAGAGATATCTTGCACCACTGAGTCTGCATTTTAATAATTACTGCATTATTAGAAAGTTTTTTTGTTCTACATCTGAGTGAGGAGCTGAGATGAGCCGTGGAGCTCAGACTGAGGAATTCTTTCTGACCCTGGGACTGCAAATTCCCAGCCTTGCTTTGCCAGTCTCTGCCCTGGGGAGTGTGGTCAGTGGGCAGCAGGCGAGGCACACCCGGGGCAGACCCCTGGGCTCTACCCTGGCCAAGCTGCCCAGGGAGGACAAGAACAGGGCAAGGCCCTGCTGCTCTCTGGGACAGGCATGGGGAGCTGGGGAGGCTGTGAACCCCCTGCGGTGACTGCTGCCTCCAAGGAGCTGGCAAAGGAATGAGGAAAGCTTGCCAGAGATTCCTCTCACTTCTTTTCTTGCACAGCACTGGGAAGGGACAGTTTCCTGGCTGCTAAGATAATTCTCTGCTTGAAATCTGAGTACCCTTTACCTTTGACAAAGACATTCATACTGAAGTTTTTACAAAATAATTCTAGTCTATTTCTTACACATTGAAGAGCACCACTTCATTCACAGCTACTGCAAATGTATCCAGAACAGAGCTGAAAGGTAATTAGCAGTGATAACTGTCTGCCACCTTTTCTTATCTGACATTTTCAAGCCCTGTAAATTAGAAGTGTCTAACGCTAATAACTTATATATTTTTATATACCATTGAACTTGCCAGCCATTTTTAGTTATCAGTTCTTAAAGAAAACACTTTAGAGCTGGAATCTTGTAAAATTTCAGCCTGGAGCAGACTTCACCAAAGTTAATGAGCCATGGAAAATAAGATTTAGCTTGAGAAGGCTGTTAATACAATTTTTCAGCTGTAGCCTCTACTGGCAGGCTATGATCAGTTAAAATAGATATTTCAATTAATCCTTTATTGGAAATTGAAAAATAACCTTTAGGGTTTCATGAAAAAAAAAAAAGTGTCAGTTTTTCTACTGGGTGTTAGAACCTTTGTGGCAACAAGATGAGAACAGTCCCAGCTCGAGGGAGAGCTCTCATTCCAGGGCAGTGTGAGCGGAAGGGTGGGAACATTGTGCTCTGGGGTGCCCAGCAAAGCAGAGCTGCTGCTTTTCTCACTCTTTTTCTTCTGTGCACATCAGGCTGGCCCCTGGCTGCCCAGGGTGAGGCTGTGAGAGCTCCCCTGACCTGAGGCAGTATCACATTGCTAAAGCTGGCTGGAACTTGGGGCCGTGTGCTGGCCAAGGGTGAACTCCCTCCTAGGCTTTAGCTGCCCCATCCCTGCCACGGGAGAGGCACCAGGTTGGGATTTACAGGGAATCAAACACGGTGGTGTATCCTAATCACATAGCTTGCATACCATTTCTCAATGCTGTGCTTTGAAAACAATCTTGAAATACTCTTCTATATGTTCTACATGATACTTGGTGTTGTCTTCTTATTTTTGGGGGTTTTTTTTCCTTACCTGGAACAATATTAAATTGTATCAGAAAAAAAAAAAGGCAAAATGCAATGGTAAATTCAGGAGTCTGGGGTTTGGTATCATGCTAACACTATATTTACATATTTATAAGTTTTCTTTCAGAAGACTATATCTTTTCCTATTTTAAACTGAGGTTATCACACAAATACAAAGAAAACAAAGAACAAAGAAATCTAACCTCTTTTTTTTTTTTTTT